>JAUMIR010000012.1:4245000-4280000 GCA_030847615.1 Gambelia wislizenii | reverse complement strand
AGCTACAAGAGGGCTGACAAAAGAGGAGGGAGGGAGGGGAGGGAGGAGGCAGGGAGGGGTGCTGGTGGTTGGGGGGGGGTCGTCTGAGGCTTGGCCGAGGATCTCATGAAAATTCCTCCCCACGCCTCCCCATCTCCTCTCCAATATGCGCGCCCACTCCCCCAGCTGCTAAGGCTATTATTTTCCAATTTCAATTTGACACCCCAGCCTTTCATGCTAATTCTATTATTGTAGGAAGTTTATGTGATTTCATATCACTCGAAATCGGTAATGTATAATAACCCTTTGGGCAAGGAAACCGAATCCCTGCAGCCGCTCCCGGGAAAATAATTACTTTCATATCAAAACGCACCAGGAGTTTTGGGCCGCCTTCTTATATAGCCTGAAGCGGCTAACCTCATATTGGGGGGGGGGGTTGGAGAGAGAAAGAAGGGGGGAGGGAGGCCCAAGGAGGGTTAGGGGGGAAATGATGGGGAACAGGGAGGAAGGGGGCCAAAAATAAGGGGGCGGCTGAATTGAATGCATTTGCTAAGCAATAAACACACATCCAGACTCACAAGGTTGGGGAGGGCCGAGGAGAGTTTGGGGGGAGTTTCCATTTTTTTAAAAAAAAAATCATAATCATAGTGTCAACCAAAAAAAAAATGCATCCCTTTTTATATAGGGAGGGGGGACCAAAAAAGACAGGCAGCAGAATTGAATGCATTTGCTAAGCAATACACACACATCCAGACCCAAAAGATTGGGGAGGGGGCGAGTAGAGTTTGGGGAGAGTTTCCTTTTCAAAAATAAAAAATCATAATATTAACCAAAAAAATGCATCCCCTTTTGTATAGGGAGGGGGGACCAAAAAAAGGGGGGCAGCAGAATTGAATGCATTTGCTAAGCAATAAACACACATCCAGACCCAAAAGGTTGGGGAGGGGGCGAGGAGAGTTTGGGGGGAGTTTCCGGGTTTGTTTATTTGTTTTAAAAAAATCACAATCCTAGTATAAAAAAAAAAAATCATCCACTTTTATATAGGGAGGGGGGACCAGAAAAGAGGGCAGCAAAATTGAATGCATTTGCTAAGCAATAAACACACATCCAGACCCAAAAGGTTGGGGAGGGGCGAGGAGAGTTTGGGGGGAGTTTCCTTTTTTAAAAAAAATAATAATCATCATAACCATAGTGTCAACAAAAAAAAATCATCTTCTTTTATATAGTTCCACTAGTGGAAGGAAAGGCCGTCTATGATGATGATAAGGGATAATGAAATGATGAGTCAAAGCCAGAGCGCTTCCCCGTTTAGTTGTTATAGTTGCAAAGTTACTATTTTATTTTTTATTTTTTAAAAAAAAAATGCCAAGAAAATGGGGTTTTTTAAAAAAAAGCCCGAGGTTGATTTTTAAAGAGGTTTTTATTTATCAAAAAAAGTGTGGGTTTTTTTGTACATATATAAATATCTTTAAACATTTTTGCATTTTACAAGGTTTGAGGAGTCGCTGTTGTTGTTTTTTTGTTTTACAGTATTCACATCAAGTCCAGCTTCGGTTCATGCCAACCGGAATTCTCTTTCCTCTTCCCACCCAACCCCAATCCCACCCATCTTTTTGGAAAGTTTTTATTATTATTATTATTATTTTATTTTTGCTTTGTGTTCTGTTTAAACTGGATCACCTGATTTTTCTTTTCTTGGTGTTTTGTTTTTTCTTTTAAAGAGGGCTGAGAGGGGAAAAGCGGGGAGGGGAGTAGAGAGAAAGAGGAGGGAGGGGGAAAGAGAAAGTTTTCTGGGGGGTGATTTAAAGCCCACCACCCCCTCGCAAAAATGTGTGTGTGTGTGTGATAAATTGGAAGAAAGAGGAACATTCTGGCCTTCTGGGGGAGGACTTTGGGAATGTCAGAAGTTTTGCTGGATCCGTCCCTCTCCAAGTAATCTAGGGCAACATCCACATTACACAAATAATCCGGTTTGAAACTAGGGCCAATTCCACATTACACAAATAATCCGGTTTGAAAGTGGATTATTTGCTATGGCGCCTTCCGATGGAATCCTGGGGTTTGTCGTTTGGGGAGGTACCAGCACTCTTTGTCAGAGAAAGCTCAAGAGCTTGTAAAACTACAAATCCCAGGATTCTGTCGGAAGGGGCCATGGGAAACCATCCGGTTGTAAACTGGAGGGTTGGTGTAGTGTGGATTTGGGCCTGAATTCTTTGCTGTGTGGCGCCTTCCTATGGAATCCTGGGATCTGTAGTTTCACAAGGTCTTGGGCCTTCCCTGCCCAAGCGTGCCGGTGCTTCGCCAAACTACAAATCCCAGGATCCCACCGGAAGGCTCCGTGGCAAATAGTCCAAGTTTCAAAGTGGATAGTTTTGTGTGGTGTGGCTGCACCCTCAACAGGATGCTTTCTGCTCTCCCCTTCTCTGCCGCCGCCCCCCACGCGTGTCCCTCCCACGCACCCACCCCCGCCTTTCCCCCTTCAGTCCATATCCACTTCCTCACAGTCTACATGGCTGCTGGTCTCGGCCGGACAGTGTCTCTCCGGGCGGCCCTCCGAGGCGTCTCGGCTTTCACACGCGTCTCGCGTGGGGGACTTTGGTTGCGCCACGACGGAGCCCACGCCGCCTCGGCTGCTGCTGCTGCTGCTGCTGCTGCTACTAGTGTCCACCTGGGAAGAAGAGTCGCAATAGGGAGAAGGGGGAGAGGGGGCAGAGGAAGAGCAGGGGGCGGCCGGGGGCGGCGGCGGCGGGGAAGCGTGGGCTTTCCTCGGGGCCGAGACCCCGCCGACGACAACGACGAGCGAAGCCGGGCTGCTGCTGCTGCTGGCGTTGGCGCTGGCGCTGGCGCTGCTGGGGGGCGCGGAGATGGCGGCCGTGCTGCTGCTTTTGGGGGGCGCCGGGTCCGGGCTGGGGTTGGCGGCGGGGAGGGGGGAGCCCCGCTGGTGGGAGGGCTGGGGGGCGTCGGGGCTCTTGAGGGCGGCTTGGGGCACCAGGAAGCCCAGCGGCTGGGTGATGGGGTAGAGCAAGAAGTGGCCCTTGCCCAGCAGGGTGCGCGCCGTCGGGGGGCAGGCCGGGGCCAAGGCCGGCCCGCCGGGGAAGTCCAGCGCCCCCGCCGTCGAGGAGGAGGAAGCCGGGGAGGCCGAGGCCGAGGCGGCGGGGGGGGCTTTCCGACGGGGAGGCGAGTCCGAGAGGAGGCTCTCCACGCTGAACGGGTTGAGCTTGGCCCCGACGGAGCCCGCAGGAGCCGTCGAAGGGGCCGGGGCCGGGGCCGGGGCAGGAAGGGGCGCCCCAAGGCCGCTCTGCGAGCCCCCCGGCAGCAGCCCCGGGTCCTTGAGGGGGCCCCCGCGGTAGCCGCAGGCCCGGCCGCCCGGGTAGAAAGCCGAGGGCGCCGTCGGGTCGCAGGTGCCGGGCAGCGGGAGGTGGAGGTGGGAGGCGGAGGAGGAGGCGGCGGAGGACGAAGCAGCCGGGGGGCCGGCGGGGGGCGGCGGGGCCTTGGCGGCCTCGGGCGGCGGGTCCGGGGAGAGGCCGCCCCCTCCGCCGTCGCTGTCGGAGCTCTGGGTGCTGCTGTTGACCGAGAGGCCGCTGGGCGAGTGGAGGCTGCGGCCCTGGCTCTTGAGCAGCTTCTTCTCGTGCTTGCGCTTCTTCTTCTCCATCTTCTCCAGCTCCTTGCGGGCGATCTCCTCCGGGTCCATCGGCTCCCCGCTGCACGTCGTCGGGTGGGAGTTGTGCGCCGGCCGGCCCGGCCCTTTCTTGGTGTTCTCCTTCTTCCGCCACTTGGCCCGGCGGTTCTGGAACCAGACCTAGGGGGCCCGGGCAGGGGAGGAGAGGGAAAGGGAAAGGGAAAGGGAAAAGGGAAAAGGGAAAGGGAAAGGGAAAGGAGGGAGGGAGGAAAAGGAAGGGAGGAAGGGAGGAAAAGGAAAGGAAGGGAGAGAGGAAGAAAGGGAAAGACGAAAGGAAGGAAGGAAGGAAAAGGAAAGGAAAGGAGGAAGGGAGGGAGGGAAAGGAAAGGAAAGGAGGAAGGGAAGGGAAGGGAAAGGAAAGGACGAAGAAAGGAAAAGGAAGGAAGGAATGAAAAGGAAAAGAAAGGAAAGGAGGGAAGGGAAGGAGGAGGGAGGGAGAGAAAGGAGGGAGGGAGGAAAGGAGAAAGGAAGGAAAAGGAAAGGAAAGGAGGGAGGGAGGTAAAGGAGGAAGGAAAGGAAAAGGAAGGGAGGAATGAAAAGGAAAGGAAAAGAAAAGAAAGGAGGGTAAAGGAAAAGGAAAAGGAAGGGAGGGAGAAAAGGAAAGAGGAAGGAAGGAAAGGGAAAGGAAGGAAGGAAAAGGAAAGGAGGAAGGGAGGGAGGGAAAGGAAAGGAGAAAGGGAAGGGAAAGGAATGGAGGAAGAAAGGAAAGGGAAGGGAGGAATGAGAAGGAAAAGAAAGGAAAGAAGGAAGGAAGGGAAGGGAAGGAGGGAGGGAGGGAGGGAGGGAGGGAGAGAACGGAGGGAGGAAGGAAGGAAAGGAGGAAAAGGAAGGGAGGGAGGAAAAGGAAAGAAGAGGCCATTAACAGGCGCCAGTGCGCGCTCCCGGCCCAGCGCGCGACCTCTCCATCCTTCCCAACTCCCCCGGGCAAGAAGGATCAGGGAGGGGGTCGCCAACACTCCCCCCCCCGAAAAAAATCAATCTTCCCCATCCCTTTCTTCCCATCTTGCCTTCTTAAGAAGAAGGAATCGGGCACCAAATCGAACCATTCCTGGTTCGACGGAGCGGACCAAAACATCTCTGGAAAAGCCGCCCTGAGAGAAGGAAGGCTTGGCTCCTTTCTAGACGGGACGGAGGCCCACTCGGGAAGAGGTTGCCATTTGGAGGGGGTGGGTTTGGCAGCCCCAAGGCCAGCGAGGACAAGGTGGGAAGCGATCGAGGGCTGGGGAGAGAATGAGGATCCCAGTGGAAAAAGGTGGATCGACGGGCCGCGTTTTTGCCTCCACAGGCCAGGAGAGACAGGCAAAGATATAAACAAGACACAGAGGCACACGGATATTCCCACTACACAATTATCGCGCGATGATCCCACTTTAACTGCCCTGCTTCCATCCTGTGGAAACCTGGGATTTGCAGGTTAGGGGAGTGTACTTAGAATTCTCAGCCAGAGAGCTCCAGTTCCCCGCTTACAAACCCTAGGATTCCGTAGGATGCAGCCAATGGCACTTAAAATGGAATCATAGCGAGATAACGGAAAGGGAGGGCACAGCGGTGAGCCTCTCCGTTCTGGATTTCCCCCTTGACGTTTTGGATGGCACCCCCCAGCCCTGCACAGGAGGGATCCCGCATGTTCTCTCCACCGCCCAGACGTGATTTGCTCCCAACAAAGTTTTGCTTGAATCGAATTTAACATTTCCATTAACATTGAGCGCCTTTGTGATGGAGAGGCGTTAAAAGGCCGCCTGAAAGGATGGAACCAGGATGATAATCAGAATATAACAGGGAGCACATTCAGAGCTGGGAAGAGGTTTGGCTGAAAAAGAGGAGGGATTTATCAGAGAAACCAGACTGGGCAACTTTGTAGAAGTCGGGATCCTTCCAGAGAAGGACTCCATCCTGTTGGCTGGAGGTCCAAGAAGAGTAGACCCATTCAATCCATTGTGCAACGGCCTGAGTCAACACATAGGTCAACCTCACTGGTTCAATGGGTCTACTCTAGGGAGGATTAGAATCGGGGTTAGGGTATTGTTTGTTCACTGCATCCCCAGCTTTCATTATACAGTTGTCCCTCCATATTTGCTGGGATTTGGTTCCAGGACCCCCGTGGATACACAAATCCGTGAATACTCGTCCCATTCTATGCAATGGCATAGCCAAATGGTGTCCCTGATATAAGATGGCAAAATCAAACTTTGCTTTTTGGATTATTATTTTTAAAGAATATTTTCAAGCCATGAATACATAAATCCGTGGATACAGAGGGATAACTGTATAGCTATAGCGAAAGCCAAGTGCTATAGGAGGAAGGGGAGACGGAGGAGGAATATAGCAGCACCTTGAACACTAATTTGGTTTTTGTTTTAGCAAGTGGATATAAACCCACTTCTTCAGACGCAAACTGTGGGCTCTGTTTCGGAGGAAGGGACTGGCAAACCCAGCCTAAGAAAACTCCATGAAATTCATGAGGTCACAAAGAGAGAAAATCACAATTCGGCGGTGGATCTCCCCTACACACACACACACACACAGTTTCGGAAGTGAATTGTGGAAGACGAACCGGTCACCACTTCAGGCTTTAAAAAAAGAAGGCGGACGGAGAAAGAGACTTGGAGCGCGCGTTACACGTGTTTCTGCGCACACACAAACGCAGACACGCACCCCGCCGCGCCTGCTTCCTTTCGGGAGGGCTTTCTCCTGCCTTCAAGACTGGGAAAGGCACCAAAAAACGCCCCCGAAGTGGCCTTTGGGCACCTCGGATGTCAACCTTTGGAGAACTTCTCCAACGTCTGCATGGACATATGCACACCCCAGTAGACACGGGTTTTAAAATACACACACACATATATATATCCATCTTATTTCCCCCACTTAGCAAGGTGCCCTTCCTTCCCTTCCGCGGAAAAAAACGCGGAAATTTGGGTTGGAGACATTGGAACTGACATAGACTTTCCAGGGGCAAGAAACGCGAAGGCAAAGGGGAGAGGGGGGACAACCCAAAAAAGAGGATTAGGATGGAAGGGGGGGGAGAGGAGGACTCCCTAGGGGGAATCACATGAAAACACCCACCAAATTCAGGGCTCGGGGCCAGATTTCCACGTTAAAACGCCCCGTGTCGTTAGTTGCCTTCCTATTCTGCCTTTGCACAATCGCCTTTTCCCCCTCCGTTCTCGTTACCGCGGAATAAGGAAAGCCACGGTGATGGTGGTGGTGTTTTAAATCCGTTTTCGAAGAGAAATGATGAGCAGGAAACCCGTGTTCAAGACCCGTTGGTGGGTTTGTAAGGAGAGAGATGGAAAGACAGGGCAAACAGGTCCACCCCTCTTCCCATGCGTCAACCACCGAAATGCACAAAACATTTCTTGCTTTCTCCAAGCTTGCAAAAAACCCACCTCCAGTGCATGGCTGATAAAACAGCGTTATATATAACCAAGCGCTAGCAGAATCGCCCCTTGCAATTCTCAGGACTTAGTGAAGGATAGGCAGGCCATATACAGAAATACGCACAGACACACACAAAAACTTTCGCTCTTCCCTTGCTCCAGACTTGTGGGTGGGGGACACCCTACATGAATGGCCTGGAAAAAATATGACAAACAGAATCGCCCCTTTCAGTACTCAACTTAAGGAAGGACGCACACACTATATAGATAGAAATACACACACACACTTTTCCGCTCTCCCTTCCTCCAAGCTTAAAGAAGAACCACAAATGAGTGGCCTAGGAAAAAAATATATATATTGTATATAACCAAATGCAAACAGAAGCGCCCCTTTCGGTCCCCTGAATTTAGTTAAGGACATAAACACCATCCATATATATATGCGAGTGTGTGTGTTTGTGTATATACACAACACACACAAACACATAGGCTTGCTCTGCTGGTATATGTTGCATCCAATTTAATTTCCCCCCCTACCTCTATTTTTATTTATTTATTTATTTATTTTGGCGAAGCCCCCCGGGAATGAGCCAATGATCGTCTTGGAGGGGGAACCGAGGGCCATGAATTTATTCAACAGCCTCCGAACAAATTGGATAAAAGGGAGGGAGAAACAGGGGAGGTCAGGAGAGGAGAGGGGAGGGGGGGAGTATTTGGTAAATAAGCGGCTTAGACAATGGCAGAGTGGATTAAGACGAGCCACTAACCGGGGTGGGCATGGGGGAAGGAGCTTGGATGGGCCCGGAATTATGAATTATTATTATTATTTAAAAATTCAGGGTCATGTGCTAAGAATCTAACGCTAAATGCTGCTGCGTGTCAGTTTGCTCTGCTACTTTGGCTGTACTTTCCTCTAGTTTGTGAGGTTCAGTGTGGATGTTTAAACAGGGAACAATATTAGAACCCTGCTATTTTAAAAAATGTCCAATATGGGGGAAATGGCACCAGTAACGCACCAAGTTTTTTTTTTTAAGGCACTCTAAGTAACTTCTCTGCCCCTCTGTGAGCGCTGGATGGTTAGCAATCATTTTATGGGTTGTGTTTTCAAGCTGGGAGGAAGGCAAAGAGGGGAGAGAAGGGGGTGCAAACGAAGTCCAATCCCGAACAGTGCTGCTCTTGGTGGAAATGGCCCAGGGGGGTGTAATAATTACACAAACACACACACATATATGCATCCAACCCAACCCAACCACAGGCACACCGGCCTCGAAGTCCCCCCTTCCACCGCTCCAGACCTCCAGAGGCTAAGCAGAAACCCTGAAAGCGACGCCCAGCCTCTTTCGGGGGAATGATTGAACGCAAATCCGTGGGAAGGCAAACGCGTTGCGTTGGAAATCGTTCCTCCGAGGCCTACTTTTTTTTTTTCCTAAAGAGAGGCGAGGAGGGAATAGAAGCCAGCCAGTCGACAAAATAATCAACCCAGACTAAAAATCAGATTTTTTTTTCCCTCTTTCCACTCCACTCTTTCCTCCCGCAGGCAAAAATTAATGGAACGGTTAGTCCGGGAATAGAAATGTGTCCAGATTGACATCCAGCTTCCCATTCACACGTTCCTGGGACAAGGAATAGAGAAAGGGAGTCGGGTAGCAGTTCCCCCTTTGTAAAAAGGGGTTCCCCAGTACATTTAACACACACACACATATATATATATAGAGAGAGAGAGAGAGAGAAAAGCCCAGAGAGAGAGAGACAAACACAAGCTTTCTAGACCCACATCCCTTGAAGCACCCGACCCTTTCCCACGACCGAGGAAGGGGACTTTTCGCGTGTCTAGGTTGGGCTTAGATCATGCCCTTTCCCCCTGGGGAAGGGAGTAAGAGAGAACTCGGGGAAATGGCTATTATTATTATTATTATTATTATTATTATTATTCCATTGTATTACCTGTACTCTAGACTCCACCAAGTCCAGCCTCAACGCCAACGCCTCCCGCATGAAAACGTCCGGATAGTGACTTTCGTTAAACGCTTTCTCTAACTCTTCCAGTTGCCAGCCGGTGAAATTCGTCCGGGTCCGTCGCCTTTTGCACCCGGGGCTTTCCTTGTCTGGGTCTACGGAGTCTTGGGGGGAGAGGGAAGAAAGGGGGGGGGAACGAAAAAGGAAAGGTCATCCAAGGATGGGAGAGCGAACCCCCCAATCCCAATCCCAATGGACTTGGGTCGCCTTCAGACCCAGTAACGTCATTCAGTAACGAAGAGGGAGAGAGAGCCTCTGGGTTTTATTTGTCCAATTTGGGGGGAGTTTGGATTCTCCCTCGACCTCTGAACAAGCATTTAATTCCCTTTCTCCCCACGATGGAAAATATCCTTATTAGAAAGAAATCCCACAGATTTGCAGAGCGCGTCCTTTCCAAATTGACGCCCTGGGTCGTTAAAAGAGCTGGACGAGACCGTTGAAAAGGAGGCGAACCCTAATATCTCAGATTTATTTTATCCCCTCCGTGAGGTGTGTCTATTAAATTATATCACGGACACGCGAGATTTTCGCTGGCCTCTCTGGGCTCCCTTTCTTTTCTTTCTTTCCCTCCCCACTTTTGGACCGCATCAAAGTTGCAAAACACAAGCAAAGACCGCTTTCCCGCCCCACAACGAAAAAGGGGGCCTTGGAAAAGTTCGGTGGGGTTTTGGAATAAAGACCTTGGAAACGATTTGGGAACTATGGAAAAAAAAGAAAGAAGGACAGATGGAAAAGTTTCTACTCTGGAAGAGAGCCTTGGACATTTTTTGGCAAAGGGGGGATGTTTTTGACCCTCTAAAGCCCCCCCAGCCACCCACTCAGCCCTCCTTGTCTTGTCCCCCCCACCCTCCCCACATCTTCTCTTTTGTCGCCTCCAGGAGCCTCCGTTTGGGCGAGCGAGGCCACCAAAAGGCAAAGCAAGGCGGTCTGGGCTTGGCCGGGAATACTTGGAAAGGTTTTGTTTTATTCCCAAAGCTTTGCTCCTCTCAACCTTTCACCATCCCGATCATATATTTTCCCCCACTCCTTAGAACAAGATTAAAAAAAAAAATTAAAAATAATCCTCCCTCTCTCCAAGTATTCAATATTCAGTTTCTAATTTTCTTCCCTTCCTGCCTACTGTGTATCATTTTATCCTAAAAAGTGCTGAAAGCAAAACCTCTGTCCTAGAACTGGACCGGGGGAGGAAATGGGTAGGATGTCCTTGAAAGTAACTTTCCACCCCATAGGTTCAACCCCCCCCTCCTCAGTTCACAAACCCTTCATGAATACTCCTTCGCAACCCTCCCCACCAGCTTTGAGATGCTTTCTTCATGTTGTTTAAGCACTTAAGATTTAAAAGAAAAAAACAAGCCACAGTTTTCTCCACTTTGATTGCAAAGAAACCCGATTAAAGATGGAAGTGACACACACACACACGATCCGGTTCAAGGAAGGGTTTCTGCCTTCACCCTTGTCTTTTCCAAATGAGAGAGGAAGAGAAAATGTTCAGTAAATGTGCAATGATGGATTCTGGAAACATTGGCTCTCTCTTCCTCTCCCCTTTCTTCTAAAGTATAGAAGGTGGAAGAGAATCAGAGAGAGAAAATGTTCAGTAAATGTGCAATGATGGGATCTGGGCTCTCTCTTTCTCCCTCTTTTCTTCTGAAATATATAAGCTGGGGGATCTTGAGAGAGGGAGAGGGGAGAACAAACGACCCCAACAATAACAGCCCAGGAGGGTGGAACAAGAAAACGGACCGATGGGAAAGGCATGGATGGCCCTCCGAGCCGCTTCTCACGGAAGGCCGGTGGAGGGGTCTCTTTTCTTCTCCGCGGAAATAAAGGCTTTTTCGGGTTGAAATCCTGGGCTGGTCTTTAAAAAAAAAAAAATCTAGAGGTTCCCAAATTCTGACCCCAATTTCACCCTTCCTTCTTCTCCAGCCCAGGGGAGGGGGTGAGGAGGAGGGGGGAAACAAACCCCACCTGAGACCCCCCCAGCCCCCCAATCTGCGCTGATGCTTCTGGGAAGGAGGAGGAAGAGGAGGAGGAAAAGAAAAGGGGGAAGAAGGAATGGGGAGCCTCAATGTTACCCCTGCGCTTTACTGGGGGGAAACTGTGTATCCCAAGAAGGAGAAGGAAAAGGAAAAGGAGGAAGACGAGAAGGAAGAGAAGGGGAAGAAGGGACGGGGAGCCTCAGTGTTACCCCTGCGCTTTACTGGGGGGAAACTGTATATCCCAAGGAGAAGGAGAAGGAAAAGGAGGAGGAAGAGAAGGGGAAGAAGGAAAAGGAAAGGGAGAAGGAGAAGAAGGGGGAAAGGAGGAGGAGGATTTGGAGGAGGAGAAGGAGGAAAAGGAAAAGGAGAAGGGGGAGAAAGAGAAGGGGAAGAAGGAAAAGAAAGGGGAAAGGAGAAGAAGGGGGGAAAGGAAGAGGAGAAGGAGGAGGAGAGGAAGCGGGAAAAGAAAAAGGAGAAGGGGAGAAAGAAGGAGAAGGAAGAGAAGGGGAAGAAGGAAAAGGGGGAAAAGAAGAAGGAAAAGGAGAAGAAGGAGAAATAGGAGGAGGCGGATTTGGAGGTGGAAAGAAGGAAAAGAAAAAGGAGGGGAGAAGGAGAAGGAAAATAAGAAGAAGGAGGGAAAGGGAAAGGGGAAAAGGAAGAAGGAGAAGAAAGAGAAGGGGAACGAGGAGGCGAAGGAGGGGGCTTGGGAGGCGGCGTGGGAGGGGGCTCTGGCCGGGGGCCTTGGCAGGCAGACTCACCGGCGAGCTTGAAGGGCTGCCCGGCGTCGCCGTTGACCCCGCAGCCGGCCGGCAGGAGCGGCGTGGGGTTGACCACCGAGGCGGCGGCGGCGGCGCAGGAGCCGTTGAGTAATCCGTCGATGGAGAAGGGGACCGAGGCGGCGGCGGCGGCGGCGGCGGCGGCCGATTGGAGCTGGTGTCCGGCCAGCTCGTAGACATGGTGGTGGCCGAGCGGGTAAGGGAAGCCCACCATGCCTCCGAACTGGGCGTGGGGGTGCTCCAGGATGCGGCTGTCCATCATGGACGGGGAGGGGGGCTGGGGTTGGGGGGTGGAGGAGGAGGAGGAGGGGGGGAGAGGCGGCCCAGGGAAGGGGGCACACAGACACACACACACACACCCCAAGGAGGGTCCCTGAGCCCCCTCCTCAGCTGCTGCTGCTGCTGCTGCTGCCACCACCGGCGCCGGAGGAGCGCCCGGTGGTGGCGGCGGCCTGGCCGGGCTGCCCGGTCGGCGGCAGGCGCTTGGCTGGCTTGGGTGGCGTGGTTGCGCACTTGCGCAAAGCCGGGCGCATGCTGGAGGGCGCCCGGGCGCTTTAACTTTATCCCCAGCCAGGCCTGCTGCCTGTCATTAGGCGCCCGGCCCGGGGAATTTGGGACCAATAAGAAACGTTAATCGGCCCTGACGTCAGAGACGAGGCCGGGTGCATGGGGGTGGGGGGTGGGGGGAGTCTGTGTGTGGGGTGGGGGTGGGGGCAGCCGAGCCCGTTTTCCATATCGATTGCTAATTATACCTGACATCCACCCTCCATAAACAATATCAAAGCTGTCACAACAAGACAAGGAGGAGGAGGAAGGGAGGGGAGGGGGAGAGAAAGAAAGGGAGGGGGGGTCTTCTCCTTTGATAAGAACTCCAGCCTCTGGAGTAAAGGGGGGGGGGAGAGAAAGGGGGAATCACTCGCGGAGGCCAATAAATCGGGGAAAAGATTCAGGGGTTCCACAGAGAGAAAAGGGGGGAGAAAAAATCCTGGGGAGAAGGAAAGTCGTCTGATTAGAAAACGCACAAAGCCAGCGGAGTTACGTGCTTGCCTTTGCGCCCGCCTCTGGCACCCCCTTTCTCTCCTTTCCCCTCGCCAAAGCACTAATAGATTTCCCTTTAAAACAGGCACTGGTGGGTGGTGGGGAAAGAGGGGGGGCTTGCCTTCTCCCCCACCCCTCTTTTTCTTTCCTCCCCCCCTCTTTTTTCCCTCCACACCCCCCCCCATCCTCTCCGCCTCCTCCACCAGAAACGTTTCGACTCCTGTGAACCTTTAAAGTGATGTTGCTCCAATTACAGGGAGACATTGAGCGGCAAATAGACTGATCCAATAATAGGAGATTCATCATCCTCTCTTTCCAAGGCTGTCACAATGAATTTAAAACTACAAGGCTTTTCATCTCCTCTCAGGCTTCTTCCAGCAGAGGAGGGGTGGGGGAAAGAAAAAGAGAGGGGATTGGAAAGACTTTTTTAAAAGCCAGGCTTTGGGGGGGGGGGATGCAGAGAGAGAAGGAAAGGAAGGGGGGGCACAGGAAAGAAATTATAGGTTATATGGAGCAACTCTTGGTTTAAACCAGCGCCATCGGATCGTATCAATCAAAATAATAATTAACGCCTCCATCTCTCTCTCTCCCCCCCCCCAACCCGCCTCCGCCTTTCTATTGATCCCTGGAAAAGCCCGTATTAAATTATGAATGGGGCCAGAGGGCGTCTAATTAAAAAGCAGTCTATTTAGCAAAAAAGGAAAAAGGACGGAGCCCAGTGTTTGTCTGGAGCCGAGGTAGACGCGGAGGTTGCGGGTTGGTTGGAAAGACGCGAGTCAGGAGCGCACGTCTGGACGCGCCCGCAAGGGAAAGGGAGGCGGTGAGGAGGGAGGGGAGGGATCCGAGCAAAAGAGAGACTCTCTCCAAGTGCCTTTACTCCCGAGAAAGCCCCCAGGAAGGAAGAGAACCACATGCCCCCCCCCGTTTAACTGAAATATGGTGTAAAAGTCCTGCTTGGTCTGGGTCCCCAAGATGCGCTTGGATTCGGAGTAAGGGCCCCCTTTGCGATGGGGAGCCACTTCGGATTGAGAGGAGGGGAATCGGGCTCTGCTCCCCTTTGTGCCTCCGGTATGGCATCCCTTTTGCGCCTTCCCCGTCCTGACTCCGGAACAAGTCCGGGCCAGCAGCCTAATCCGGAGTGACTCCGGAGCGGGGTGGCTGGGGAAAAACAAAAAGCCGGCTTAATTCCGAAGCATGTCTTTACTAGAAATGAAATCTTCCCCAAAAGAATTGCACCCTTGTTAAGAGTTCCAGCTTCCCATGGAGTGGGATTCCCCTCCAAAAGAGCGCAAGGTCCCTTTTTAAAGAGGTTAGGAGTTAAGATCCATCATTTTAAAACAAGAAAAAAATACAGCCTTCCGCTCCCAGAATATTGCTACTTCCAAACTTCCCCCCATTGGGGAGAAAAAGCTAAACTAGTAGGCCTTTATTCCGAAGTTAACCCTGCCGGGCCCAATTGAAGCTGATTTCTAGGGGGAATCCACACTACACAAATAATCCAGTTTGAAACTGGATTATTTGTATGGCTCCTGGGATTTGTAGTTTTACAAGGTCTTTTTCCCGCCACCTCTGTCAAAGGATGCTGGTGCCTCGCCAAACTACCAATCCCAGGATTCCATAGGAAGGAGTCATAGCAAATAATCCAGTTTCAATCTGGATTGTTTCTCTAGTGCGGTTGCTCCGGGTCAAGGTTGTTGGGGTGTATGAGTATAAAATTAAACATTTATTAAAGATTCCAGGGAGCAAGCCCTTTAGAAAAGTTCTTAAGAAAAGCCCTTCTTAAGAAAAGTTTCTTTTAAAAGCAAGCAGAGTTAACGTAGGGAAGACTGACCAAACTCAATTTGCATTGGTCTGTGTTCCAAATCACCCAGCATTGAAGTCAAGCAGACACATTAAAGACAATAAAGACGGTTGCTTAAAAATACATCTCCAAAGTTTACTGAAGGTATAGCAATCTTAATCTAGATACTCCAGAAAGCGAAGAAGCATAGCAGGCTTGACTCGGATCCAGGCAGGTGAGGGTTCCGACGGACTTACTCGAGAGTAAGTGTGCCTATTCTTGCAACCCAGGATGCATCCATGTGGTCTCTCCTAAATGAGCTAGATTTTTCCTTTAAAAAGGGTCTCCCTGTGGCTTCTTTTTGGATAAACTTGCTATGATGTTGCTAACACAGTTCTGGTCCTATTGAGAGAGAAAGAGCGTCTAAACCTATTAAAACCGGAGTTTGTCTAAAATCGACGTGCCAATTGTTCGAGTCCAGGGATCACTCCTGGTTTCCCCCTGGTCAGAAAAGTTACAATTTGGGCAAGCGGTATGGTGGTGTGTCTGGAAGGGATATTAGATGCGCCTTGGAACCGGATCTGCTCCTTTCCACCAGTGTAATAAGGAACCCGAGGTCACTTTAGCTTGCCGGGATATTTCACTCGTGTTCTCTCAAAGGGAAAGGAAAGAAAAACCGTCCCTACCTCTCCTTTAACCACTGCGATTTAGAACAACCCGTAGAGTGCTTTACACTTTTCCTGTGACATTTTCTTAAAATAAAAATTTAAAACCATTCCTGGGGGGTTGGGGGGGGGTCGTAGACAGGTGAAAAGTGCTTGAAGAGAAACAAAAGTACCCAGAAAATAAGAATTTAGAATCACTTTAGGGAAATTTAGATCTCTCTTCAGCCTTCCAAGTTTTCAAAGTTCATTATCTCCAGGAAATGTTAATTTATTTTTTTTTAAAGACTAGTCTTGTTCCTCCTACACTCATACAAGACCATTTAACAGGGATGGACCAAGCCGTTGCCGGCGGTGGGAAAAGAGAGCCAAAACTTCAGTCCGAACTACACCTCTCAATCCCTGTTCTCAATCCGGATCTATCCTCCCTATGTTCCCCTCTTGAAAACAATACCTAATTGAATCTCCTCCATCCACTCTACACAAATACTCATGTTTGAAGCTGGATTGTTTGCCCCGGAGCCTTCCTCTGGCCTCCTGGGATTTGTAGTTTGCCAAGGCGCCAGCAGGCTTGGGCAGAGAAGGCGGAAGACCGTGCAAAACTACAAATCCCGGGATTCCATAGGAAGGAGCCCAGGCAAATTATCCAGATGGTTTGAATCCTGTGGATTTGAAGCTTTTGAGCTCGGGTTCCTGCCTTCCCCGACTCGACTCTAGGCGGCAGTTTAATTATTAGCCCCACTTACACACACACACACCCCTTGCTTTCACTGCCATGGCTCAATGCTATGGGATTCTGGGATCTGTAGTTTTGGGGGCGATTTCGCTTCCTCTCTCAGAGAGCTCTGGTGCTGCGGCAAACTACAAATCCCAGGACCCTAGACCATGGAGCCACGACAGTTAAAGCGGTGTCAAACTGGATTATTTCCGCAATGCAGCCATTGCTGTTGGGATATGTAGTTTGCAACCCAATAAGAATGCTGGAATGTTTTTTGTTGATGTTGTTTTAAAATTTTATTCAGTTGGGGGGGGGTTAACAAACATTATTTTGACACACGCACACACCTATACACACATGCATAGAGTCTATTCTCCAATAGGGCTGGCCCACCAGCCGCTTCCAAGCCCAGCCAGCCAAGGTGCAAAAAATGATGGGGTTTGGGATTAATTCTGGGGTGAAAGGCCAAGGGCTTTCTTTTCCAGCATAATTTAATTTCTTTCTCTATAAATACTAAATGTAAACTGTCGCCTGCCGGAGCAAGTTTCCCCCCCCCCTCCTCTCCCCTTCTTGCCTGTAGCAAAAAAAGGCCTGGATGGGTTTTTTCCCCCTCTTTCCCTCTCCTTGCCCCCATTTTTTCCTTGCAGGATTTCAAGCTAGGAATGTCCCGGGAACGTGTTTTTGAATACAGAAAGGTAATCAATCCAGCCCCAGAATAGAAAAAGGGGGGTTAGTTTTTCTTCTCCCTCCCCACCCGCCTCTCTCCCTCAACCCCCCCCCTCTTCTCTCTCTATTATAATGAATTAATTCGACTTTATTTATCCCATTTTCTGGAGCTGACAGCATGTTAATTCGAGTTGAAATTTTCGCTCGCCTCTCACTCCCTGACCCTTGGCCCCCAGACTGGCGTGTTGTAATAACCTGAATCTTTCAACAGAAGCCCTGATAATTGTTACCTTATTAGCATGCAAATTGTTTAATTAATATTATTATGGAGAAGCATACAATCCGTCCGTCACTTGACCTCCAGAGCAAGTCCAACCGTAGCAACCGGCTTCTGTGTGCATTTCAATGGGCCCATTACAAAAAAGAAAAAGAAAGGGGGGGAGGAAACCCCGACTTGGCAGCTTTCTCTGGTTCAAAGCAAGGGAGGGGGAAAAATTATATTATGATATCTCTCATCATAATGATGATACAGCTCCGGCTCTCTATTACCCTCTTTTCTCCTTGGCGGATTTTGCAGGTTTCCCAGATCCTTGTTGAGGTTCAAATAAGGTATATATATTAAAAAAATAATAATAATTTTTGTGGGGTTTTTTTTTTCAGAAAAAGAAGGAAAAAAACCCAGTCCTCTCTTAAAGTGCTTGAGAAGAGTCTTTCATCTGGAGGAGGGGGTTACGAGGAGAGAAAAGCACCCCTTTGATCCAACCCTGCCTTGATATCTCTTTCTATTACATCTTTTTTAAAACACACACACACACACACACACTTATGTATGTATGTATGCACAGCCCGGCCCGCATGCCTAAGAGCAAACGGTTTTGCCTTCTCTTCTTTTGGAAACGTGGAATGTTATTAATTTTATGTGTGTGTGTGTGTGTGTGTGTGTGTGTGTAGTATATTTCCCCTTCTTTTTTTATTTTAATTTTCAACAGCAATTTATTTATTTATTTATTTATTTGGAAATAAATGGCTTTTTGCAGCCCGCTTTGGAAGGCGAGAGCGATTTTCCAAGGCCTCCCCCCTCCCCGGATCCCAAATGGGTAAGAAAGAAAAGAGAGAGAAAGAGAGAAAGAAAGAGAGATAGGGAGGGAGGAAAGGAAAGAGGGTGAAAAAAAGAAAGAAAGAAAGAGAGAAAGAAAGAAAGAAAGGAGCGCTTGACACGCGGTCCTGGGAGACGTCGCATTTAAATCCCTTTTTCTACAGCCGAGTGACATTGTCAGATGCTAGCTTTAATTAACTTGATAATAAGACGTACAAGCCTCGTGTCCCAGGCTCTGACTCCCCTTGTTTCCCCACTTCTTCCCCCCTCCGTGTGTGTGTGTGTGTTAAGCACACACACACACACACACACACACACTGCTCTCTCTCTATATATATATGTGTGTGTGTGTGTGGTTAAACACACACACATATACACATATACAGATACATACACACACATATATCTACACACAGAGATACATACACACACATAGACACACATATACATATCCGCGTATATACATACATATACATACACACACACACACACATATATATATATACACACACAGATACATATACACACAGATATATACACACACACACATATATACACACACTTATACACACCGATACATATACACACACATATATACATACACACACACATATATACACAGAGATACATATACACATCTATACACACAGATACATATAGATAGATAGATAGATATAGATACACATACATATATATACACACATATACATACACACATGTATACATATACACAGATCCATATACACACACATATATCCATATACATACACACATCTATACACACAGATACATATATATATATATATATATATACACACATACATATATATATACACACATATATTGCAATCTATCTGTGTGTGTGTGTGTGTGTGTGTGTATATATATATATATATATATATATATATATAGCACAATCTATCTGTTTTCTCTTCCGCAGGGCCCCTGCTGCTTCCTCTTGGGTTGAGTTCTGAGAACAGGGGTCTTTTTGCCTCCTTGGTTCCTCCCCGCAAAGAAGATTTCTGGGGTGGATGGGAGAGCCCACCAGCCCCCTTCCCATTAAACTTTCCAACAAGAAGCCTGTCTGCTTGGACTGGTTTTGGAGAGGCTGAGAACTTGGGGAGATTTCAGCTGACATCAAAAAAGAGGCGGGGGCAGAGTGTGAATGTTGGTCCTGCAAAGTGTATAGATGCTCTCTGGTTCTCCCAGATCTCCAGGCCCAGAGAAGGGGTTAAAAACAGAGGGAGGATCCAGGGGTGGGGATACCTTGGCCCTTCCCTTTTCTTGTTTTTTTTAAAAATAATAATAATCATGGGGTGATCTATAAAGACCGTATCCCACTGCACTGTTATAGCACTATTATTCCACTTTAACTGCTCTGGCTGTTTCCTATGGAATCCTGGGATTTGCAGTTTAAGGCATTTAGAACTAGCGAGCTCTTAGGCCTCCCTAAACTACAAAGCCCAGGATTCCACAGGAGGCAGCCAGAGCAGTTAAAGTGGAATAATAGCACTATAACAGGATAGTACCATAAGGCCCTTAATTGGGACTTTTCAGGGGCTGCCCCCAAGGGTCTGCAATTCCCACCCCAAGGAAGCTGGAACGTTGCTGTCCTCCTGTTGGCAGGCAAAGGCTTTGTTTTATCGCTATAGGTTTTTAGAACTGGAGGTTTTTAAAGAAATGGTTTGGAAGACATCACTGTATTGTTGAAATTAGACTGTTTTTTTATCTGCTTTTCATCCTTTCCAAGAGGATAGGGTTATAAACCACTAAAACTCCAAAGGGGAGGAAGTGACTTCTGCATGCAAGCAGGAAGTAAACACATATCAGGGACACACAGAGAGAGATGTCCACAAGCGTTGATGCTACTTCACTTCCAACAGTTTAACTGTTGCGAATAGTTTAGTTCTGTTTTAATGTTCATTTTTTGTATGTTTTCAGCAGCATTGTACTTGTTCTAAATTGTTAGCCACTTCGAGTCCCAGTTTTGGAGAGAGAGAAAATAGAATCAGAGAATCTTAAAGTTGGAAGGGTCCCCCAAGGGCCATCTAGTTCAACCCCAGACTGTGCAGCGAAGAACTGAAGCATTCCCAAAAGATGCCCATTCAACCTCTGATGAGGTATAAATATAGTTAATTATTGATGGAGGTATTTAAAAGGGTTCCTGGTTGTTTTCTCATCCAGTGTTCCCATTTTTAAAATTTTATATTACTGAGAGGGAAGAGGGTGAGAACTCTTGAAATCAATGGACATTGGGAGATTGGTCCAGAGGAAGAGAAGGTGGAATATAATTATGGGATGTCCCAGCCTTTGCAGGCAAAGGAGGGAACAGGGATATGTAGATTCTGCTTCCTTATTCATGTTTCCTGCAACTCAGCTTCAAATTCTGGTGGGAATTGGGAAAAGAGATCTAACTGTACTAGAGTTGAAGAAACCTCTGTCCTAAGGCTTTCCCAAAGCTTCTATGAAGAAAGCTGTGATGGCCTGGAAGAACTGTTTGGGTTGATTCATCATCGCCTGGGCTTTTCTGCTGCTTTGCCAAAGAGGCAAGCCAACCTTCCCTTTGACTGCTGGAAAGAGGCTTACATTCAGAAGCCAGCCAATGCCTCCACCACCATTTTCTCCAAACGCTTTAAAAAAGGAAAACCTCTGCTGAAGAATATGGGGAAGAAGTTCTTTGGGCAAGGCCTGGTTAAGCTCTGAAGGGAATGGATGGATTCGTTAAAATATTATAATCTCCTTCAAAGTGTATAGATGCTCTCTGGTTCTCCCAGATCCCAAGAAGAACATACTTCTGGTGCATAAAGCCCCATTGAATGAGCTTTCCCTGCCTCCTCCCAGAAAAGGAGGCAACCTTACTCTCTGTAGTCCCACTCACTCCCCTGCTGAACAAGTTAAATGTTATGGATTATGGCTAAGCGGAATAGGAAAGGTGGTTCTCTGTCATTATGATACATTATACAGTAACTGGTGTTTTATACAGTATTATAGTTAATACTGATTTATGAAGTTGATTATGCTGTTTTGTTGATATTACTACTGCTATTATTGTTAGAATACCTCCTCCATCCTGAAACTCATTGGGAAACCTTGGGTGAGGCACTGTCTCCCAGCCTAACCTACCTCACAGGGTTGTTGCAGCAGCAAAAGAAAACAAAATCATTAGCAAATGCAGATACAACGGTTGCCAGATAAACCTTTTCCCTACACTATCAACTCCCACCAAGGTGGATCTCTGCCCCAAGGAACTTACAGTCTAAAAAATAAAATCTCCCATGAATGGAAGGAAGGAGGTTAGGTTATTCTAGGGAAGGAGGGGCATTTCAATGAATTACCGGCCTGTCCAGTTCCATATATCTCCCTGGTTTCCTTTTCAAGCTCTGCCACTTTGACACTCCCATCTGCTTTCCAGATCAGCTTTTGGATGCAAAGGGAATCAAAGGTCAAAGTCTGTAGCAGAGAGAAAAGTCACCCCCTGCAGCCTGGGGTTCTTAAAACACACACACACACATCTCCTCCAAACACAAAAACTAGGGAAACAAATAGGGACAGTTCTCTTTTTGGGGACTACAATTCCATGGCTGGCTGGGGGATGCTGGGTGTTGTAGTCCAAAAAAAGGGAACTGTTCCGAGCTCTGTTGGGGAGCCAGGGGGTTCCTATAAGGAGAGGAAGTGGTGCAGAAAGAACACAGAAGCGGCTTGTCTGGGTGTCTGCATGGAAATGGATGTTGATGCTGGAGGAAGAAAATAGTTCAAGGAGAGAACTGGGACATTCTAGGAAAGAAGGAAAAGGTAAGTCGCCATTCACCGGAAATGGAGAAGGCTGGAGAGCTGCTTCACATATGCATTGGGCTCTCTTGGGATTTGTCCTCATTTAGAGGCTGGGGAACTGAATGTGTGAGCAGCCCCCAACTGGAAAGTGTGGCTTTGGAAAGGAACTGGACACAGGCCTGATCTGTGGAGCTGGGTATGCTCTGGAGTACAGTTGTCCCTTCACATTTGCTGGGGTTTGGTTCCAGGACCCCCCATGAATACCCAAATCCATGAATACTCAAGTCCCATTATATGCAATGGCATAGCAAAATGGTGTCCCTTATATAAGATGGCAAAATCAAGGTTTGCTTTTTGGATTATTATTTTTTAAAGAATATTTTCAATCTGTGAATACTTAAATCCGTAAATGCCAAATCCATGAATATGGAGGGACAACTGTATTCATATGAACCAGACCTGATCCATGATCGTATAGGCTTCCTCAAGTGATGAGGATGAAAAGCGGGGGATTCATATCTCTCCCCTGTACTCTCCTATAAGTTCTACCTGCTTTGAAAAATAACCCTACTGGTTCCCATATCAGTGGGGTAGTGCATCCACTCTGGGTTTTAGTCTGAAATTTCAAAGAACTATCTGCAATGTTGAGCCTATATGGGGAAATATTCTAAACAAAAGTCCCATTGCATGCTCCAATCAGAGTTTAGAAAAATCTGTTTTCTGGAGTACCGCTCCCAGAATCCTCCCAACCAGCACGGGCCATACTAGCTGGGGATTCTGGGAGTGTTAGTCCAAGGCCTACACAGGGAAGGGGATCAGACAGCCCTGTGGATATGGTTGGACTCACCTCCCAACAACCCTAGCCAGGAGAGCGGACAGAGAGGACTACTGAAGACTAAACCACTGTAACCCCTTTGTCAGTCTAGATGTGCAAATTTTGGCCCACTGTGTTTTAAATAAAACATATTTTGAAACTTTCTGGAATGGAGTGATTCCTTTTGTCACTGTGGTTATTTTTCTGAATAAAGCCATGCAAAATGAATAAGTAAAGAAGAGCTCTAGTTTGCATTCACATGGCCAAGTGTACCCTTCTGCTGCAAGCCAGGAGATCTGAGTTTTCAGAAACCTCAGCATGGCTTCACAGGACTCTGAATCAGAGCAAGATTCTTCACTACAACTTCCATCACACCACCAGCACATAGTCCAACACTTTTGGAGGCACCTGGTTCCAAAAGCAAACAATAATAGGGGACAAACAACAAAGGAAGAGTGTAGCTTTCCCTTGTGACTGCCTTCTGAGGGCCTGTCCACACTGCACAGTTATAGTGCTATGATGCCACTTTAACTGCTATGGTTCCATCAGTCTATGGAATCCTGGGATAGGCAATTTAGAGAGGGGTACCAGCCAGAGAGCTTTACTGTCTTGCCAATTCAGAACTCAGGATTGCACAATTAAAGTGGAATCATAGTGCTATAACTATGTAGTGTGGAAGGGTTATGAGCTCCCCAGAGACATATAGCTGACTTCTGTCAGAATTCTGATACTAAGGAACTACTCAGGTTGTGTTTGTGTCACTTCCAGCTCTGGTGACCTGGTGGGGGGATCTGTTGGCATTGGTTTTGATGATGCAATGGGGAAATCAAGTCACTCTGTTCACACCCCTGAAGATCTGTTTGTTTCCATGTTGATCATCTACCATCAAAAGGGAGCTCCACTTCAACTGGGGGTACAGAGAGGACCTTCAGGTCTTAAATCTGGAACAGCAAGAGTGGCCTCAGAAGCCCGTGAGCAGCACATGCTGATGAGGGCTCTTCTTGGCATTTAGAGCTCAGAGTTATACCACACCAGTACATGGAAGGCCCATTTTTAATGGTCATAGCTAATAGATAGGCTGGTTCAATTTGGATAGCTCTTCGAGAGACCTGGCTGAACGAGACTACGTGTAAAAGGGATCTAGGAATCCTAGTAGACCACAAGTTGAACATGAGTCAACAATGTAATGCGGCAGCTAAGAAGGCCAATGCGATTTTGGGCTGTATCAATAGAAGTATAATGTCTAGATCAAGGGAAGTAATAGTGCCACTCTATTCTGCCTTGGTCAGACCTCACCTGGAATATTGTGTCCAGTTCTGGGCACCACAATTCAAAAAGGATATTGACAAATTGGAGCGTGGCCAGAGGAGGGTGACTAAAATGGAGAAAGGTCTGGAAACCATGCCTTATGAGGAAAGACTTAGGGAGCTGGATATGTGTAGCCTGGAAAAAAGATGGCTAAGGGGTGATAGGATAGCCCTGTTTAAGTATTTGAAGGGATGTCACACTGAGGATGGAGCAAGCTTGTTTTCTGCTGCTCCAGAGACTGGAACACAGAGCAATGGATGCAAGCTCCAGGAACAGAGATTCCACCTCAACATGAGGAGGAACTTTTTGACAGTAAGAGCTGTTTGGACGTGGAACACACTCCCTCGGAGCGTGGTGGGGTCTCCTTCCTTGGAGGTCTTTAAACAGAGGCTGGATTGCCATCTGTCGGGGATGCTTTGATCGTGATTTCCTGCGTGGCAGGGGGTTGGACTGGATGGTCCTCCTGGTCTCTTCCAACTCTGCAATTCTATGATTCTATGATTCAGAGTAGCAGTCACCACATTTTGTAGCAGTGAGTTCCGCAGGATATTTCTGCATTGCATAGGGCATACCTCTTTCTCTCTGTCCTGAACCAACTGCTAGTCAATGACAGAGAATGAGAGAGAAAACATCTTGAGATTGTGCTTTTCCTGGTCTACTTCCTGTGGCAGGGTAGAGAGAAATCAAGTTCTTACAAGCCAGTGTGGTATAGTGGTTTGAGTGTTGGACTATGTCTCTGGAGACCACGATTCCAATCCCCACTCAGCCATGGAAGCCTGTTGGGATTAACAGCCTTTGCATGCATGAACTCCATGGTAGTTAAAGTGCATGCTCTCTCTAGGAGTTTATGCAAAGCATGTTTATGGCTGATTTCCTGTTTGCTTGTTTACATACCTCTCCTCTTCCTGGTCACTAGGCGCCTTTTGTTCTCTGGGGAACAAGCCCCAAGCAAGAACACTTTTTATAACCTTCCTCCATTAAGCATGTGGTTTTAAAGTAGCTCTCTAGAGAAAGATGCTTCTAAGGTCAGAACTGCATGTAGACCTTCATATTTCTTCCTCCTACCTACCTGAAGATGCTGAACCTGTGTATTGATTATGCACATGCTACTTTGTAAGTAAACTATCTTTTTTATACTTTTAAAAGAAGACAAAGCTTGTTTTATTTCTCAGCTAGATATATTGTGTGTGGGGAGGAGGTGGCTGGCTTAATCTGTTCCCAAAACTTCTGCTAAGCATAATTTTAACTCTGCTATTTAGATCACCAAATCTCAAATGTTTTAAAATTGCAATAAAGCTCACTGGGTGACCATTGGCAAGTCACATTCTCTCAGCCTCAGAGGAAAGCAAAGACAAACACCTCTGAACAAATGTTGCCAAGGGAAACCCGTGATAGGTTTGTCTTAGGGTCACTATAACTTGGAAACGACTTGAAGACACACAACAACAAGAAGATCCTGTTAGGTAGGCTAGAAAGATATTGAAGATCCCCCAAATGATAACAGACCCACAGTAGAAGTAGGGACTCCCCAAATAATTTGTGAGGCCTCTCTCTAAAGGCTGCATCTACTTTTCCTTCCAGGGATCTTTGAATGGAACCATCACCGTACCCTAAGATCCCAAAAAGAGGGCCTATATGAAGTATTTTTGAAAGACTGTGGCCTGATTCTGATTGGCTACTCCCAGCTAGAGTAATCCTATTAAATCAGTCATTGACTACTGAGTCAACATGTAGGTAAACCCCATTGCTTTGATGGGTCTACTGTAATCAGGACTAACAGTAAGATTCAGAGCTATATTTAAAGACCAACATAGGATGAGATCAAAGTCAAATATCTGGCCTAGCTTTCTGTTCATGCACTGGCCAACCAGATGGCTCTAAGATGTCTGCAAGCAGGACTTGCATTCAAGAGCACCCTCTGATTTATGCTCCCCCAGCAACTAACTGATATGCAGAGGAACACCTACGGTACCTATTCTGGTGCCAGAGGGGGGGATATATAGCCATTATGGCCAATACAGTGATAGTCCTCAAAGAATGTGTCCATTCCCATTTCATAGCCATTCAAATTGGCAACCGTCATGGCATCTCATAGTGGTGACTGCCACTGTTTGACCATGTACTGTGTGAATAAATTCTTGCTTGTATCTGTCCCCTCACCCCATTCAGCTTCAGTGGATGCCCCCATCAGATTATCCCATCTGCTTTATGCCACCTAGTGACTGAAGATGGATCAACATGCTTCAAACGTGTATATTAATGTGTTAGAAACCAAGGAATCCCTAGTGCTCCCTACCTACATTGTGTAGTATTTTATATATAGTACTTTTGCTGTGTTCTTACAAATAGTTCTTTGGAAAATGTGTGAATGAATACCCAGCCACTGTATAACATGCCTAAAATGGTGCGAGGGGTAGTTCTTAAAAGGGAGAATCCAACATATATTGATGGCATACTCACAAATAATCAACTCCACAAAAGTTAAACCTGTGAAAGTCAAGGTTTGACTGTACACAGTGATAGCACTATGACTCCACTTTAATTGCTATAGTTCCATCCTATGAAATCCTGGAACTTGGGGTTGGATGAAACATCTAGAACAGTGGTTCTTAACCTGTCGTTCGGGGACCCCCAAGGCACACAATGTTGTCACAGGGGGTCTGCAAATGCTTGAAGGCTGCTAGGCCCACCTCCTCCCTGCAGTGGAGTGGCCACATGACAGGGGCCAAGACAAAGTCTGGCTGGCTGGCTTGGCCTGCACATTGCCATTCAATCCACTCCAGCCACAAAATGCAGGAAGAAGCAGGAGAAAAGTCTTCCCTCTCCCTCCAGTCCCTCTAAGTGAATGTTTAATGGGTGGTGTTATTGTATTATTATCAGGTTTATTTTTATTAGAGTTTTAAACATTGAATTTAGTCGTGGGAGTCCATGGCAAGAAAAGATATTTAAAGGGGGTCCCTGGTAAAGAAAAGGTTAAGAGCCACTGACCTAGAGTGCTCTGGCTGAGAACTGTAAATAACACTCCCTACATAGCAAATCCCAGGACTCCATAGTCTGGTGTGGCTATTAAAGTGGAATTATAGCACTATCAGTCTGTAGTGTGAAGGGGTCCCAGAGTTTTGTGTAATAAATAGAGAAAATCAACAGCCTTTACCCAGCAGAGGCTGGTAACTTCCATGTTAGTGAGGCGGCAAATCCAGTCTGGGTTTAAGTTCTAACTTTAAAGGAGCTATCCAAAGTGCTGAGCCCACTGGGAATAGAGTTCAGCACCTTGGACAGATCCTTTAAAGTTGTTCTGAAACCTGGCATTCAGAACACTTCACTAATATGGAAGCCTCTAGCCATCATGGGCCTTGACTCTTGCTTTTCGGACAAATGCCTCCAAATGCAAGAAATAACACTGTTTTTAAAAGCAGAAGGGCAGTTTGTGTATCTTGTCCTCACCCAGCTGCATGAATGATTGTGAACCAGTGGGGGCAAGAGGTTCTGTTCCTGCTGAAACTAATATGTTGTAAAAAGACACACAGTATTGTGTATGTAGCTTACACGTAGTGGGAGAACTGTACAGCTGCAGCTGCTGTAATGTCACTTCTCTGAAACACTGCACAAACACATTGGAAAGAGTGTGGATTCATTAAACCACCGCAACCATGTGAAAGCACCGTCTCCCAAGGGGGTGA
Source organism: Gambelia wislizenii (assembly GCA_030847615.1). Classification (NCBI taxonomy): domain Eukaryota; kingdom Metazoa; phylum Chordata; class Lepidosauria; order Squamata; family Crotaphytidae; genus Gambelia; species Gambelia wislizenii. The sequence continues at coordinate 4,252,664 of JAUMIR010000012.1, read as the reverse complement.
CAGTCAATGCCGGTGGCAGTTCTTCTGATGGTGTGTGTGTGGCACCTCTGCAACGGCAGCTCATGGCTTCCATGGAAGCAGGGGGAGGGTGTGGGTCTGTTCCAGGTTTTAGTCTGAACTTTAAAGGAGCTATCCAAAATGCTGAAGAGATTTGGGGGTAGAGTCCAGCATCCTGGATACCTCGTTTAAAGTTCAAACTAGACTCACCAGGCCCATGAACTTGGGAACTCATTTCCCCCTTGGTAACTCTCGTGAGGTAGAAACTGGGATCGGAAACAAAGGGAAACTACAGGAAGCTATGTATGATTACGAATATCATCATCATCATCATCCATTTATATCCTGCCCTTTCCCAATACTGGGATTCAAGGTTGCTTACAAAAGGATATATTTGTTCCTGTGGTTCATGGGTGGAATCTGCTGCCCATGAAAGGACAGAATATGAATAGTCAGTAGTTCAGATGATATTTTGATTCACCTCATACAAAACCTAAAATGAGAGCCAGCATGGTGTCGTGGTTTTAATGTTGGACTAGGACTCTGGGGGGCCAGGATTCGAGTCCCACTCTGTCACTGAAACCCACTAAGTGACCATGGGCAAGTCCCACCCTCTCAACCTCAAATCCCATCTGAAGAAATCTTGCCAAGATAACCCTGTTTTTTTAGAGCCAGCATGGTGGAGTGGTTTGAATGTCGGGCTAGGACTCTGGGAAGCCAGGGTTTGAATCCCCATTCAGCCATGGAAAGCCACTGAGTGACTTTAGGCAAGTCACACTCTCTCAGCCTCAGAGGAAGACAAAGGCATAACCTCTCTGAACCAATCTTTCCAACAAAACCCCATGATAGGGTCACCAGAAGTCAGATATGACTTGGAGGCAAACAATGACAGTTCAGCCTTCTCGTGGCCTTCTAGAAGTAGTTGAATTGCAACTCCTATCTACCTTAGCCAGCAGTGCAAATGGTTAGAATTGATAGTATCTGTAGTCCAGCATCATCTGGAGGGCCACAAATTGCCCGTCCCTGGTTCAAAGCCCAATTCAACGAATTCAGGAAGAGGACAGACTCTCAGGTATGATGGGCATATGGAGCCTCCAAGCTCAAAGGCAATATACCTTTGAATAGCACCCGGAGAGTAACAATAGGGAAGAATGGGAGTGGGTGAACAACCACCAGGAAGAGCAGTAGCCATTATGTCCTGCTTGTGGGTTTCCCATGTGGGCACTTGGTTGGCCATGATAAGAGCAGAGTACTGGACTAGATAGGACTTGGGTCTAAGCCAGCACAGCTTTTGGGATGCTCTAACAAAGCAATATCCAGAACCTTTTGTTCAGGTATTGCTGATCTCTTGGGTGAAATTCTGATGAGACACCCTTGCACAGAGCTTGGAAAAAACTACCTGTTTGGGTTACAATTCCCAAGATTCCTCTGCCCAAAATTGGTCACTGGCCAGGCTGGCTGGCAGATTTTGAGAGTTATGATAGCAGGTTGGCTCTGCTATCGCTAGGGCAATGAGGCTGAGCTGGGGACCCTGGTATCTGTTCCTGAATCCCTTGAGGTCTTGGCTGTGCAGATGTTGGACCTTAGAGTCTGTCGACTTTGCCTCTTGGAGCACCCCTGGTTGACTCTTTCTTGCCCTGGACTGGTTAAAGCCTGGCCTGTTATGCAACACACACCCCTCTTTGTGGCTTACCTGCCTCTCAGGTGGGAGGGTGTGTGTGTGTGTTTCGTTTTGGCTTTTTTTTTTACCATTGGCTTCAGTGGCATAGTGGGAATTCTGCCTCTGGACCCTTTGACCTCTGCTCCTGGAATTGCCCTGGCTCTCCATGTAGGATGCTTTGTTATTTATATTGAGCAGATTGCAGCAGAGCCCCAGTACATTGTGAGCTTCTGGTACAAAACAAGACATAAAGCATGCAGGATGCTCCAGTAAAGTTATAAAGCAGAACTTACATTTATTGTGGCAGAGAATACCTCTTAGATAGGAAAAATAGATAGATAGAAGAGAGTTATCTAACTTAGATGGAAGAGACGCTAAAGCTGACTGTCATGAGAGCCTGTGTAAGACATCTCGAGGCAGAGCTGCCTCACTCATGCTAGCTTCTAGCTTCTGGGACAAAGGGTTATAAAACACTAAAACTACTTGGAGCAAAGAGAGGGGAAGAGTCCTCTGCATGCAAACAGGAAGTAAACACAGATCAGAAACACACACACAGGGCTGTAAACAAGCATTGATGCTTCTTCACTTCCAGCACTCCAAAGCATCTGCTCAGCCATGACCCCCACATCCTGAAGTGGGCCCCCAGGCCAGGATCGTTGGTGGGGCCCCTACCTACTGTTAATGTTAAGGGTAGTGAGATGCTCCGAGATAAAAATTAAAATCTCAGTTTAAATGATGACAACAAAGTAATGTTTTTATTTATTTATTTATTTATTTATTTATTTATTTATTTATTAAAAAACCTAAATGGATTACAGTTGTTCCTCTGTATCCACAGATTTGGCATTCATGGATTTAAGAATTCACGGCTTGAAAATATTCTTTAAAAAACAATAATCCATAAAAGGAAACCTTGATTTTGCCATCTTATAGAAGGGACACCATTTTGCTATGCCATTGCATATAATGGGGATTTAAGTATTCACAGATTTTGGTATCCACAGGGGGTCCTGGAACCAAACCCCAGCGAATATGAAGGGACAACTGTATATAATAAAAACTTACAATAATATCACCATCCTAATCTCAGACCCCCAGGCTGGAGCCCTCTCAGCACCCACACTTGTGGGGGGTCATGTGCTCAGCTCTTAAAATGCTGGCTGTCCTGCTGGGATGACCTGGGAGAGGGAGTGTGCCTTGTTAGTGTTTGCTCCCAGACTATGGCACTCCCTCCCATAGGAGATCCAGTTAGCCCCCTCCCTGTGTTTTTTCTACTGGCAGGTTAAGATCTTTTTATTAGGCAGGCCTTCAGCTGATTTTAATCATATGGCAGAAAAGCATCCAGATCAAGTGTAGTGTAGCATCCAAAGCAGATTGCTCTGTTTCCATTTAGTACGTTTTTAATTATGTCTGAAATGTACTTTAAACTGTTTTTAACTATGCACTTTTAACAGAACCGACATTTAATTGGCTTTTTTAAAAAAAAAACTTTTGTAATAATACATTTTTAGCTAAACTTTTATTTTACATCTTGTAAGCTACCTCAGGCCCCCTGGTGGGAGAAAGGAAGGATATAAATTGAAATAAACTAAATAAATAAAATATGTCCAGTTTGCAGGGCAAAAAATCTGTGACCCCCACCCCACCCCAGAAGGAAACCAGGTTCTAACCACAGACCTGTAATAAATGTTGGACACAATCCAATGGCCAGTTGCCCTGCGACAGCCCCAGCAAAGTGAACAGAAGCTGCATAGGTATGTTTTCCTACTCTTCGCTCCTTTGTCATCCTTTCTGTGGTACCACCTTGCCAAACTTGCTGGACTGGGATGATCAGAGTTGTAGTCCAACACATCTGGAGGGTGCCCAGGTCAGAGAAGCAAGAGAGCACTGAGCCCTGTGGCACCTGAAAGACCAGAAAGGCAATGAAGCTGTTCTGTCTTCTGGTTTCAGCTTTAACAGAGCTGTCCAACATGCTGGATCTATTTGGAGGACAGAGCTCAGCCCCTTAGCCAGAGCTTTTAACATGTAGGCTAAACCCAGGAGTGTTCACCTTCCCACTGACATGCTGGTGCCTTAAACTGGCCCTGCCTAGTCCAACACCCAAACCACTACACCACACCACACAGCCAAGTCTCTCTGGCTTTTCTTCGCAAATGAAGGTTCAGGAAGGACTCATCCTGAACTTTCTGCAAGCGCGCTGATTACTAAAAAGGCCAATCTGAGGTAAACAAGTCCGGTTGCAGAAAGCACAGCGGAGGGTCTCCTTGGGTGATGTTTCCGGGTTGTGATTCTTTCTGCGTTGTTGTTTCTCTTCAAGACTTGTTCGGCGTGAGTTCTCAAATAAGGCTGCAACATTGTGGATAGTGCGTCTCCATGCCTCCCGATGTGAAGCCAGGGTGGACCATTGTTGATGATCAATTTGGCCGAGCCTCATATTGGAATGTATAAAAATATACTGTTTAAAATATCAGGGTATGTTGTCCCTGTTTAAACATCCACACTGTATTTCACACGTTAGTGGAGAATACAGCCAATTTAGCAGAGCTTAATGCAAGCGCAGCAGCATCTAGCGTCAGAATGTTAACATACATATAAAAAACACAACTTAGCAAATAACCAAACACCCTTTGTCTTTTCCCAAGTTGTTTAACTAGCAAAATAAGCACTCAAGACTCAAAAGTTAGTTTAAAAAGTACAAAAGCATCTTTACTTACAGTTAGAGAGCTCATTCTTGGCAGGAATAAGATGGCTTCTCACTTAACCCTTCAATAACAAAACCATTTCTACTTATTGGACTGCAAACTATATTTTCCAACACCTCAGATGTTGTTTCAGGGAATCCTTGTTTCGGTTTCTTGGAGCGCCCCTCTTACGCTGACCCGTGGTGAGTTCACCGTAGAGTACTATTTTGGGGAGGCGATGGTCCTCCATCCTTTGAACTGTAGCTTCCAAAATTAACTGAGAACTCTGTTCTTGCTCAGGAGCATAAGGAGTTATAGAATCATACAGTTGGAAGGGACCACGAGAGCTATTCAGTGCAACCCCCTGCCATGCAGGAATACAGTCAATGTTGTTCTTGCTATTGTTATATTTATCAGGAGTATAGAGTCCAGATCAAGCGACGTAGTAGTGCCACTCTGTTCTGCTTTGGTCAGACTTCACCTGAAATACTATCTCCTGTTCTGGGCACCCAACAGTTCAAGAAGGCTATTGACCAGCTGGAATGTGTCTAGGGAAGGGCAACTGAGATGGTCAAAGGTCTGGAAATTAAGCCTCACGAGGAATGACTGAAGGAGCTGGGAATGTTTAGCTTGAAGAAGAGAAGAACAAGGTGATATGATAAGAATAGCAATAGCACTTCTATTTCTGTACAGCTTATCAGTGCAAAGCACTCCCTGAGTGGTTTACAATGTGTTAGCTAATTGCCCCAAACAAGCTGGGTACTCATTTTACCAACCTACCTAAGGATGGAAGACTGAATCAACCTTGGAGCATGTAAGAACAAACTCACAATGTTGTGGCTGAAGTACCAGCACTTAACCCCTATGCCACCAGGGCTCCTATCTGATAACTGGTTATCTTTAGATATCAGCTGTCATGTAGATGTCATGTAGAAGATGGAACAAGCTTGTTTGCTGCTGCTCCAGAGACTAGGACACAAACCTATGGATTCAAATTACAGGAAAAGAGATTCCATCTAAACATTGGAAAGGACTTATTTACAGTAAGAGCTGTTCAAGAGTGGAATGGACAGCCTTGGAGAGTGGTGGGCTCTTCATCTTTGGAGGTCTTTCAACAGAGGTTGTATGGACACCTCTTAGGGGTGCTTTAGTTGTGTCTTCCTGCATGGCAGGGGGTTGGACTAAATGGCCCTGGAAGTCCTTTCCAGCTCTGAGATTCTATGATTCTATTTACACCCCACTTCTTTCCAGGCTTGGGACTCTGGTCAGCTTACAACAGTTAAAATAAACTATGCTGGTCCCCTCAGGCAAAAGCTTAAAATGTAATTAAATTACCAATACAATTAAAACTAGTTAAAACATAGCATTAAAAAGAAAACAACAAACAAACATCTGTGGGGAAATAGGAAGTACCTTGCAGGATCGAAAGAGTTCACCTTGGAGGATCCATTGAAAGAGAGCTGGCGCAGTCTAGTGGCTCGAATGTTGGACTAGGACTCCAGGAGACTAGGGTTTGAATCTCTGCTAAGCCATAGAAACTCACTGAGTGACCTTAGACAAGTCACACACTCTCAGCCTCAGAGGAAGGAAATAGCAAGCCCCCTCTGAACAAATTTTGCCAAGAAAACCTCCTAATAGGTTTACCTTAGGGTCTCCGTAAGTCGGAAACTAGTTGAAGGCACACAACAACAAAAACAGTAACAGCAAATCAATTGATGAGCAATAAGAAATTGAATGATGTAAAAATTTGCTGTTATGGTTACTAGTAATTCTAGTAGGATAATTTAGTTGGATCTGTAATGGCAGAATATTATATATTTCTTTTTCATTTTTATTTTCATTATAGTTAGGTGGCCAGAGACCGATTGTGTTTCAGTGATATGTTTTTTCCTCCTTTCCTCTCCTTTCCTCTCCTCTCCTCTCCTTTCCTTGTACTTTGTTAATTTTCTGGATGACCATCTGTTGGGAATGCTTTGATTGAGTATTCCTGCAGGGCAGGGGGTTGGACTAGATGGCCCTTGTGGTGTCTTCCAATTCTATGATTCTATGAGAAGGAACAAGAGGAATCTTCTACTGTCTGAATACCTGCCATGCAGAAAAGAGCAGCAGGCTTGCTCTTAGCTGCTCCAGAACCAAATTGTCAAGATAGCAGGCAAGCAGTTTCTGGCTAAAGGTTTGGAAAACATTCCATAACCCAGCCCTAACATCTCTGATGAAGATTCAGCATCTTGCTGTGCTTAAAGACATCATCACACAGCAAACATCCTCTAAGCACTGATGGTCAGATGCTGGTGGTTTCACAGGGAGCTTTCACCTCCTGCTTGTGGCCTTCCTCTAGGCATCTGGTTGGCCACTGAGAAAAAAACATGTTGGATTAAATAGGCCATGGGTGGGTAACAGTGATGGCTTGCTGAAAGTCAACTGTTCACTTGATAGCAGTTAACAACAACATTTTGCTACCCTTAAACAACATCCAAAATCTGCCATCTGAGGCAGCCATCAGCAATAGGGCTGGGCCAATATTATTCCTATGAAACTTTCAGGTACAGGGATAGTCTACCACTGGGTGGCAAACGCTAGGGACAAACAACCCAAGAAGGCCTTCAGGCCACATCGTTGAAGTACAGAGTGCTGGTTGCCACTGGAATTGGTTTGCTTGAGCAATCCCTTTCTTCTTCAAAGGAGACATAGGTGTCTCAGATACTACGGTATATACCAGAGAACACACACTCCCAAGACACATGACCACCCTCTATGCTGAGGATGATCTGCTTCCTGCTCAGAGATGAACAATCTTTTTTCCCTTTCTCTTCAAATTAGAATTTTAAAAATGCCAGATCCGGAAATTTCTCCCACCTTTTGTGTAGCGCTGGGATCTTTTAGGCCAGTATTATCATCGGATGTGTAGGGACCAGTAATTTTTGTTTTCCGATGTGCCATGGACCAGTACCATATTTGTGCCCATTGGTTACAAATGTTTCTCTCTTTCCTGGAAACTCCAGGGACCATCAGCTGATAGCTGGGGAACCAGGACCAGTCTGCAGACCACCACTTTGAGTAGCATAGTTTTAGGCCTCAGGCTGGCAACTGGAGGGCCACCCAGTGGTTGTCCAGGGGCACTTCCCAGCATTCCTCGGGTTCTTAACCTTTTCTTTACCAGGGACTCCTTTTAAATATCTTTTGTTGCTTTGAATCCCCAAGATTTAACTCAATATTTAAAACCCCAACAACAACAACAACACAATTACACCATCCATGAATCCTTCCCTGAGAGGCACTAGAGGGGCAGGAAGACTTTTCTCCTGCTTTTTCCTCCATTTTGTGGC
>JAUMIR010000012.1:4047500-4240000 GCA_030847615.1 Gambelia wislizenii | reverse complement strand
GACATTTACCTGAAAGGTGGGCTTGCAAAGCAGCAGATTTGAACTGGCGTCTCCCTCCACTCCTCTCCTCCCTCCAAAGGCCCCAAAAAAGTGGGACTCGCCCTCGGTTTGGAAACCGGGTCAGGAAAGGCTCTGGCAGAAGGCGTCCCTGCAGCCTAGATAGGCAGCCCCCAAAATGGGTATAAACTCGCTTATAGGTATTTTCCCAAGGCATTTCTCCAGCGGCCATGGTCGCTAAGGGCATTCTGGGAGCTGTAGTACAAAACAGGAGCTTTCCCAAGCTCTGGAACATGCAAGCCCTGGTGCATTGCAAGTCGGATGGGTCTCCCTGCGAGCACAGGGGAGAAGGATGGAGTCAAGGGAACCTCCAAGGCTGAGTTTCTTCGAGTTTTCCACCTTCCTCTCTCTTGGCTCCCTGCCCAAAGCATCCCTTCCATGCGCTTTAACTCTTTAATTACCACGCAGCCCAATGCATGCAAAGGTTGCAAATATCCCAACAACCTCGTCGCCGCACCACCACCCCCCGCGCCCCAAAGCCACTGGTTTTCTGCCTCAGCCTCAACTGTAAGGCATGCATAGATTTTAATCGTCCTTGGATTTCTTACCAACCTTGTGGTGGGGGGGCTGTTCCTTTCTGACTCTCTCCCACACACACACACTTTCTAATTTGATGTGCTTTATTCGGAAGTGCAATGAAAGTAATAAGGGAGGTTAATATTTTATAAACAATAAAGAAAAAAATGTAGCTCTGCTGGTTGCCTGGGATTTTTATTTTATTTTTTATAAATACAATCTGCGACTGGTTGCCCTCTCGTGTGCCATTTCCAGCCGAGGAGAGCTCTGCGCCTCGCCCCTTCCCTGCCAAGTGGAAAGAAAGAAAGAGGGAAGGAAGGAAGGAAGGAAAAGAAAGAAAGAACGGGAGGGAGGAAAGAGAGAAGGAAGGAAAGGAAGAAAGAAAGAAGAAAAGGAAGAAGGAAGGGAAGAGGGAAGGGAAGACGGAAAGGAAGAGGGAAGGAAGAGAAAGAAAGGGAGGGAGGGAATAGAGAAGGAAGGAAAGGAAGAAAGAAAGAAGAAAAGGGAGAAGGAAGGGAAGAGGGAAGGAAAGAAGGGAAGGAAGAGGGAAGGAAGGAAGAAAAGAAAGAAAGAAGGGAAGAGGGAAGGAAGGAAAGAAAGGAGGAAGGGAGGAGGGAAGGAAGAGAAGAAGGAAAGGAAGAAGGAAAGAAGGTAGGAAGGAAGAAGGCGGCGCCTCTTCAAACATTTCCGTAGGGTGGGGTGGGGTGACGGGCCCCTATTTCCCCCTGCCTTCCCCTCTCCCCCGATTTGAAACTGGATTATATGGAATCCTGGGATTTGAAGTTTGGTGAGGCACCAGCACTCTTTGGCAGAGAAGGCTCAAGACCTTGTAAAACTATACATCCCAGGATTCCATAGGAAGGAGCCATGCAAATAATCTAGTTTCAAACGGGATTATTTGTGTAATGTAGATTCCCCCTAAAAATCCCGGGAAGGGCAGGCTCGCTCAGCTCCCGACCTGGAAATCTTGCAGAAAAACTCCATTTTCACTAGTTTGACCAGCGGATGGCCTTAGGCCCACTCCGCTTCTTCAAACGACTTACTCCAGGGTGACCCAAAGAGTTCCCATCAAGTTTAGGTTCATGGCCGACCTCTTACACACACCCTTATCCCCCCCCCACACACACCCCTATGTAAAACCCCTTCATTTCAGCACCATGGGCTTTGCTCCCAAGTCAAACGGAGGGTCACTTCTCTCAAGTGGTTGAAACCCAACACGGAAAGGTCAGTTTCCACGTTCCTCTGCACTCCATCCCACTACGCGTTTAGATTTAATCCCGGCCGCCGGTGGTTTGTTTACGATCCGGATTAGCCACATCCACACGTGCGCATCCACCAGCCGGGAGAAAACACGTAGGCCTTTTCTATAAAAGCAAGCATGAAAAAAAGGGTGTCACGCGTCAAAGCTCCCGTTTTCTGAGGATGGCATAATTCCTAGAGGATACACACCCACACCGGTTTTTAGATCTCACAGGCTGTACGTTTCTTGGAGGATTCGGTTTAGAAAGGAGAGCGGGTGGGAGGGCATCCCTGGCAGGCCGTGTCTCTTCGCCTCCGTGTCCTCCACGGCCGATGGCACGCGTGGGGATGCAGCCTTTCCTCTACCCACTCGGAAGGAGATGCGCGCGAGAGTTTTATCTGCCTGGAGTCCTGAAGCCCTCTGAACCGGGAGCTTGGAAGTGACGCCCTTCCCAGAAGGAAGCTGGACTTGGGATTCTGCTTCTCAGGAGGAGAAGGAAGAGGAGGAGGAGGAGAGAAGAAGAGGAGAAGAAGAAGAGGAGAAGGAGAAGAAGGAAGAAAGAAGGAGGAGGAAAGAAGAAGGAGGAGGAGGAAGACGAGGAGGAGAGAAGAAAAAGAAGAGGAGGAAGAGATGGAGGAGAGGAGAAGAAGAAGAGGAAGAAGAAGAAGAGGATGAAGATGAAGAGGAGGAGGAAAGAAGAAGGAGGAAAGAAGGAGGAAAGAAGAAGAAGAGGAGGAGGAAGAAGAGGAGGAGAGAAGAAAAAGAAGAAGAGAAGGAGGTGGAGGAGACAAGAAAAAGAAGAGGAAGAAGAAGAAGAGGATGAAGATGAAGAGGAGGAAGAGAAGGAGGAGAGGAGAAGAAGAAGAGGAGCAGGAAGAAAAAGAAGAGAAGGAGAAGGAGGAGGAAAGAAGGAGGAAAGAAGAAGAAGAGGAGGAGGAAGAGGAGGAGGAGAGAAGAAAAAGAAGAAGAGAAGGAGGTGGAGGAGACAAGAAAAAGAAGAGGAAGAAGAAGAAGAGGATGAAGATGAAGAGGAGGAAGAGAAGGAGGAGAGGAGAAGAAGAAGAAGAAGAAGAAGAGAAGGAGGTGGAGGAGGAAGAGATGGAGGAGAGGAGGAGGAGAGAAGAAAAAGAAGAGGAAGAAGAAAAAGAAGAGAAGGAGAAGGAGGAGGAAAGAAGGAGGAAAGAAGAAGAAGAGGAGGAGGAAGAGGAGGAGGAGAGAAGAAAAAGAAGAAGAGAAGGAGGTGGAGGAGACAAGAAAAAGAAGAGGAAGAAGAAGAAGAGGATGAAGATGAAGAGGAGGAAGAGAAGGAGGAGAGGAGAAGAAGAAGAAGAAGAAGAAGAGAAGGAGGTGGAGGAGGAAGAGATGGAGGAGAGGAGGAGGAGAGAAGAAAAAGAAGAGGAAGAAGAAAAAGAAGAAGAGGAGGAGGAGGAGCAGGTAAGAAGGGGAAAAGGAGGAGGAGGAGAGGAGGAGGAGAAGAAGAGAAGGAGGAGAGAATAAAAAGAAGAGAAGGAGGAAGGAGGAGAGGAGAAGAAGAGAAGGAGGAGGAGAGAAGAAAAAGAGGAGGAGAAGGGAGGAGAGAAGAAGGAGAAAAGAAGGAGGAGGAGAGAAGAAGAGAAGGAGGAGAGAAGAAAAAGAAGAGGATGAAGAAGAAGAGGAGGAAGAGATGGAGGAGAGGAGAAGAAGAAGAAGAAAAGGAGGTGGAAGCGATGGAGGAGAGGAAAAGAAGAGAAAGAGGAGGAGGAGGGAAGAAAAAGAAGAGGAGGAAGAAGAAGAAGAGAAGGAGGAGGAGGAGGAGAAAATAAAAAGAAGAGGAGGAGGAGGAGGAGGGCCAGGTTTCGGCTTCCAGGCCCAGCCCCGAGGACAGACACGGGTTGCTAGTGACTGTGTTACGTGTGAATGCCTGTCACAGACAGGAGAAGTCTCTTCAGACTTTTGAAACAGTTAGTAGCCAAGTGGCACTTCAAGCGGACCTTGCGGCTGATGCCACGGAGTCCTTTCTCCTCCTGTCGTCCTGTTGTAAGAAATCCTGCCAAGCCTTTGCTGGGATGTTTTCCCTTTGAACGGGACCGAGATCACGGGCGTCACGTGTGAAAGCGGCTTAGACAGCGAAGACTTTCCCCTGCGCTTTGCAGCCTTCTTATTGGCCAGAAAGACTTTCGACGGGGTTTGTTTTTCCCATTTACATTTTAGCCTCTCTTTAAAACAGCATTTTTTTTTTCAAAAGAAGGACCCTCACACCACACATCTCAAGAGAGCCTCTTGTGGCTTTCTCACTGCCATCAACGCTTAATCGGACACGTGTTTTCTATAGTCAGGGGTATATCAAGTGGCTGGAGAGAGAGAGAGATTGGCTAGGTGTCTGGATTCTGATTTTTTTTTAATTTTGAAAAAAAAAGAATACTTTTTAAAAATTACTATACCATAAGTATCTATAGCAGGTATAAAAGTACTTTATTAAGTATACTATTAGTATACTGCAATACAGTACTTACAGTATAGTAATTATAGTAATTTCTAGTAGACCATGTTGAAAAATTCTAGAAAAATTGTACACTAAAAAAACTAAACTATAAAGTACTTATAATAGTACTTTACTATTATACTACTATACTACTTTTAGTAATCAGTATAGTAATTATTGCAATAATAGTATAGTACTTTGCTGGGGGGAGTACTTGGAAGTATTTTTTTTCCAAAGTACTCTCCTATAAATTACTCATACTATAAATTTTAAGGATGGATTCTTTCCAAGACCCTTTCAACTCCTATTTCTTCAGAGTTTCTGTCTCACCCAGCCAGCCACTCACCCAAATTTCTCTTTCAGTTTCCATGCAATTTCCCTCTCACCCGCCCCAATTTCTGTTCTGGTTCACATAGCACAGTAAGTTTAGCTAGGATTCAATGCAATAACAGTGGCTTCATCAAGGAAGGGGAATTCATTTTTTATTTTTATTTATTTATTTATTTATTTATTCATACCCTGCTCTTCAGCCACAAGGCTATCAGAGCAGCTTACAAATTGTTTTTTTTTAAAGCAATAGCAATTTACACATTGACACTGCATTAAGCAGTTTCCAATGTGTGTTAGAGACATTGTGTGTTAGAGAATTCATAACCCCCATTCTGGAAAAAAAATGGCATGGGAATTGCTCCAAAAGTCACAGGGCTGTGCTTGGCTCCTTTTGAAGGGAAAGGATACATAGGACCACTTAAAACAGATCCCCTTGCAAGTCCAGAATTTGAAAAGGCCTACAAGAACCCCAGCAACAATAAGTCTCTTGTCTCCATTGTAATCATTATATCCTTATATTAAGCCTCACTTTGATATAGGTAATGTAGGCCAAAGCCCTTCAAGTATGGCCTCTTCTTGTAATTCTCACAACAGCCTGAAAAGGTAGGCCAGAAGATGAAAGGAGGCTGAAGAATAACCATTTGATTCCACCATTGGGGTAGATGGGGGGCTGTTAGTAGTAGAGCTGAGCCATTATTGAAAACAGACTGCTGTCCTAAGGGGAATTTTCTGCGGGGTGGGGCCAGCCGCTTCCATCTCTGCCCCATTGTCTCTAGGCCCCAAATCCAATGTGTTATTGTAAGCACCTTGCGGGCAGAGCCCTCTATGGAGAGAGAGGCAGAGGCAGAGAGAGAGGTGAATAACATTACATATAATGAATAGTCGAATTTATTATTGTAAGCACCTTGGGGCAGACATTTTATAGACACATGTTTTGCTCATGTTATATTGTTTAGTTCTGTTTGTTAACTGCTTCAGTGTGTGTGTGTGTGTGTGAGAGAGAGAGAGAGATTAACTACATCCTTCTGGGATTCAAGACAAATTTGGGAGAAGTGCTATTCCTTTGCTTTTTAATTTCTCTCTCTCTCTCTCTCTCTCTCTCTCTCTCTCTCTCTCTCACACACACACACACACACACACACACGAATGATGTTCATATATATATATATATATATATATACTTTTATATATTGCATATATTATATAAAATATTCTATATATGTGTGTGTGTGTGTACACACACACACACACAGTTGTCCCTTCGCAGTCCTGGTGTTTGGTTCTGGGACCCCCATGGATACCAAAATCTGTGAATGCTCAAGTCCCATTCTATGCAATGTCACACCAAAATGGGGTCCCTTATATCAGATGACAAAATCAAGGTTTGCTTTTTTGGATTATTATTTTTTAAAGAATATTTTCAAGCCGTGAATACTTAAATCCGTGAATGTCAAATCCGTGAATGTGGAGGGACAATTGTATATATTAAAGCCATGTATTCATCCTTAGCAATGGAAAATACTACCTATAATGAACAGCTGAAATTGTGATTGTAGGCACCTTGGGGAGAAGAGTCTCTCTCTCTCTCTCTCTGTTGGAAGTGAAGAAGCACCAAAGCTTGTTTACAGCTCTCTCTCTCTCTTGTGTGTGTGTGTGTGTGTGATGTGTGTTTACTTCCTGATTCATGTAGAAGTCACTCTCCCATTCACCCACCTCTTTTACTCCAAGAAGCTTTTAGTGTTTTACAACTCTTTGTATAAGAAGCTAGAAGCCAATGACATGAGGCAGATCAGCCCCAAAATGCCTTACATCCACACATGAGAGTCAGCTTTAGGAACTCTTCCAAGTTAGATAACTCTCTTCTATCTATCTGTTTTCCCTATCTAAGATGCATCTTCTGCCATAATAAATGTAAGTTCTGCTTTATAACTTTAGTGGAGCATCCTGCATGTTTTGTGTCCTGTTTTGTATCAGAAGCTCATGATGCATGGGGACTTTGCTGCAATCTGCTCAATATAAATAACATCTCCTATTCTCTCTCTCTCTGTATATACATATAAGTGTGCATGGGTCTACTCATGTATTAATCCTTGAGCAATAAGAAATGCTAAATATAATTTGACACATCATGAATGGTCGAATTTATGATTGTAAGCACCTTCGGGGCAGAGTATATATATATATATATATATCTGTGTGTGTGTGTGCACCTGTTAAGACATGTATTGGTCCTTCAGCAATGGGAAATGCTACCTATAATGAAAAGCAGAAATTGTGATTGTAGGCACCTTGGGGGAAGAGACTGTCTCTCTCTGCATATATACATAAGTCTATGGATGGAGATGGAGATGGAGATGGAGATGGAGATGGAGATATATATATATATATAGGCATGAATTAATCCCTTAGCATTAGGAAATGCTAAGTATAATGCTTTGCATAGTGAATGATCGAATTTATGATTGTAAGCACTTTCAGGACAGAGGCTAATATATATGTCTGTGCACGCACACACGCCTGTTAAGACATGCATTTATCCTTCAGCAATGGGAAATGTGATATCTAATGATCAGTCGAAGTTGTGATTGTAAGCACCTTGCAGGTGGAGACTTGATAAATAATATCAAGTCTCCCCTCCCCCCCAGGTGCTTACAATCACAACTTTGACTGACCGTTGTGTGGGTAGGGTGTGTGTGTCTGTGTGTGTATAGATAGATAGATATAGATAGATATACTTTCTATATAAATATACTTTTGATAATAGATAGATATAAATACATATATACTTTTGATATAGATATACTGTACTTTTGATAATAGATATGGATACATATATACTTTGGATAGAGAGAGAGAGATACTTTTGATATAGATATACTTTCTATATAGATAGATAGATAGATAGATAGAGATAGATAGATAGACTTTTGATATAGATATACTTTATATAGATAGATAGATATAGAGAGATATACTTTTGATAGAGATAAATATACTTTCTATATAGCTACAGTTGTCTCTCCGTATCCACGGATTTGGTATCCACAGATTTAAGTATTCACATCTTGAAAATATTCTCAAAAAAAATAACACTCCAAAAAGCAAACCTTCATTTTGCCATCTTATAGAAGGGACACCCTTTTGCTCTGCCATTGCATAGAATGGGACTTGAGTATTCACGGATTTTGGTATCCACGGGGGTCCTGGAACCAAACCCCAGCAAATATAAAGGGACAACTGTATATATATACTTTCTATATAGATAGATAGATATAGATAGGTATACTTTCTATATAGATATAGATACAGTTGTCCCTTCATATTGGCTGGGGTTTGGTTCCAGGGCCTTCCATGGATCCCAAAATCCGTGAATACTCAAGTCCCATTATATGCAATGGCATAGCAAAATGGTGTCCCTTATGTAATAAGATGGTGAAATCAAGGTTTGCTTTTTGGGATGATTGTTTATTAAAGAATATTTCCAAGCCGTGGATACTTATATCTGTGGATACCAAATCTGTGAATATGGAGGGACAGCTGTATATGCAATGGCATAGCAACATGGTGTCCCTTATGTAATAAGATGGCAAAATCAAGGTTTGCTTTTTGGGATGATTGTTTTTTAAAGAATATTTCCAAGCCGTGGATACCAAAATCCGTGGATATGGAGGGACAAGGGTCCTTTCTGTATATTTATAGAAAATCATGTACTGTATATCTCTCCTTGAGCAAGGGCGAAGGGGCTCCTCTTTTCCCAACGTCGTTACATAACGAGCCTTTCTCGTTACACTCCTCCTTGGAGGAGGCTGGGGAGTTGGGGGGGGGCTCTGTTGTGTGTCATCCTCCTAACCCCCCTTTTTTTGGGGGGACAGTTTCTTTCCTCCCCCTCCCTTCCCTATCAGGGGTCCCCAATTTCTAGCCCCCCCCCAACCCACCCCTCCCTGGCCCGGGTTAAGCGCTCTTGGCCGGCCTTGAATGCTAATCCTGCCCGGGGTCGCCCGCTCACGTTGTTCGGATCTGCTCTGCGCAACGCGTTCGCTATTATCTGCTTCTAGCTTGACCATCTGCTGTTGTAGAGAATTCAACACCCTGGAGATCTACTTATATCCACATCGTAAACGAGGAAAGATGTTTTAATTAAGGGAAATCAGGTTAACTTAGCTCTAATTTACAAGCCGCCTGCCTAATGAATTGTCTGCGCGGCTCGCTCTTTGTAGAAAGTAAATCTCTGGATCTTTTTTCCCTCTGCAGTTTCAGACACTAATTAAGTAACCAAGCATTTTTTATTTATTTATTTATTTTTAGTAGCAACCCGAATTTTTTTTCCCCCTCCTTTCCTCCCTTTCCCTCTAATAGTTTTTACCTAAAGCCAGACTGGTCATTGCTTATACAAATTGCCAATTAAATTTGATTGATATAATGAAATTGGATTTTTTTATTCACTTACCTTACCCCCTTGCACTGCCTTTCTGTTTTCTTTCCCCTCCCACCACCAACACCACACTCCGTCTCCCCCTCCCCAAATAAACCACATTTTTTTTTCATTCCTTCTCCCAAGAAAACAATATTTATAATCTTGACAACCCTTTGCCCAGGACAAAAAGTTCCTAGCCAAAGTTTTCTTTCCTGCATAAAGTGTTTCTTAATGGAATGGATTTCCTGGACCTTTATTTTATTTTATTTTTAAAATAATGTCGTTAAAAGGCAAGGGGAGGTTTTTAAAAAACCACGTTTTGGATGGGTTGTTTTGTGTGCCTGGTGTGTTTTTCTTTTTAATGAAAGGGAGAAAAATATCTTGTTTTGAAGTTGGAAGGAAAAAAGGAGAGATCTAAAGGAACCGTTCTGGAGAGACATTAACAGTTTCCAAAATCTATATCGCTGCTTAATTAAATATGTTATCCTGTTTATAGGATCTGT
Organism: Gambelia wislizenii; assembly: GCA_030847615.1. Lineage (NCBI taxonomy): Eukaryota > Metazoa > Chordata > Lepidosauria > Squamata > Crotaphytidae > Gambelia > Gambelia wislizenii. Next base: position 4,230,479 of record JAUMIR010000012.1, on the reverse strand, counting down.
GGCTAATTATTTAGAGTCATTTAATCTACCCAATTTGCACGTTAATTAAACAGCACCGAGTTGGAAAGGCAGGGCGAGAGAGCGGCGCCCAGGCTTTAAAGGGGATGCAGCGCCGCCTAGAGGCTGCCTCGGTCTCCTGCAGCGCCCAGTTCCGCGACCGTTGTCCCCCCGTATCCACGGATCTGGTATCCACGGATTTAAGTATTCAGGGCTTGAAAATATTCTTTAAAAAAATAAGAATCCAAAAAGCAAAGCTTGATTTTGCCATCTTATAGAAGGGACACCATTTTGCTATGCCATTGCATATCATGGGACTTGAGTGTTCATGGATTTTGGTATCCACGGGGGTCCTGGAACCAAACCCCAGCAACTATGAAGGGACAACTGTATTTTTTTAAAAAAATATCCCCCACCCCATGTTTTTTATGGTTGGGGGAGCTGTTTTATCCTACAGCCCCTCGGAGGCCATTTGCAGGGGATGTAAAGACTTTAGGCCATGATCCAATATGCGCTTGCCTAGGGTAAGCAGTCCCACCTAGATAGGACAGGATCATAGAGTTGGAAGAGACCAAAAAGGCCATCCAGTCCAACCCCCTGCCATGCAGGAATACCCAATTAAAGCATTCCCGACAGATAGTCATTCAGGCTCTGTTGAAAAACCTCCAAAGAAGAAGACTCCACCATACTCCAAGGCAGTACATTCCCCTGTCCAACAGCTCATAGAATCATAGAATTGCAGAGTTGGAAGAGACCACGAGAGCCATCCAGTCCAACCCCCTGCCACACAGGAAATCACGATCAAAGCACCCCCGACAGATGGCCATCCAGCCTCTGTTTAAAGACCTCCAAGGAAGGAGACCCCACCATGCTCCGAGGGAGTGCGTTCCACTGCCGAACAGCTCTTACTGTCAAAAAGTTCCTCCTCATGTTGAGGTGGAATCTCTGTTCCTGGAGTTTGCATCCATTGCTCTGTGTTCCAATCGCTGGAGCTCTTACCATTTGTAACTTGGTACCCAAAAGTAACTTGGTGAGTGGAAGGTGGTTGCCCTGGTGTCACTGGGGTTGGGTAATCCACTCCAGGTTTTAGTCAGAACTTTCAAGGGGCTGTGCAAGGTGCCTTTGGAACTATTTGGGGGTGTTGGCTTCAGCACCTTTGAGAGTTCATTTCAGAACTGGGAGTGAAATAGCACACACTACACTGTTATAGCACTAATATTCCACTTTAACTGCTATGGCTGCCTCCTGTGGAATTCTGGAATTTGTAGTTTAGTGAAGCCTAAGAGCTCCCTGGCTGAGAATGTGAAATGCACCACCCTAAACTGCAGATCCAGGATTCCACAGGAGCTGGCCATAACAACTGAATCAGTAGATAATGAATCAGTGGATATGGGGGTCCAACTGTATTGGCCAGCACTTTCAACTTGCATTTTGAAGCAGTCCAGTGCAGGTATGGGTTTGCCACCTTCTCTGTGCAGAAAGTCTTGGGTTCGAACCTGGCATGTCCTGTTAGAATAATCAAATGTCAGTCAGTACAGAAGAAAGATCTCTCTCACCCAGTCAAAGCAGATAGCACCATGAGCAGAGCCTAGTGGTTCTGATGTCAGTGGGCCAATGAATTCATAGCAACAAAAAAATCTTAGGGTTGGAAGGGACCACAAGGGTCACCTAGTCCAACCCTATGCCATGCAGGAACACACACCTAAAGCACTCCTGAAAGATGCCCAGCCAGTCTCTGTTTATAGACCTCCAATGATGGAGAGTCCACCACCCTTTGAGGCAGTTTGTTTCTCTGTTGAAAAGCTCTTGTAGTGAGCAAGTTCTTCTTAATGTTTAGGTGGAATCTTTTGTCTTGCAATTTGAATCCACTGGATCGTGTTCCAATCTCTGGAGCAGCAGAAAACAAGCCAACTCCCTTTCCTACATGACATCCCTTCAGATATTTAAAGATGGCTATCATATCACTTCTTAGTCTACTCCAATCTAAATGTACCCAGCTCCCTAAGCTGTTCTTCATAAAACTTGGCTTCCAGACTTGTGTGATCATCTTGGTCGCCCCTTCCTTGGACATGTTCCAGTTTGTCACTATCCTTCTTAAACTGTGGCATTCAGAACTGGACACAGTATTCCAGGTGAGGTCCGACCAAAGGAGAATAGATTTGGACTATTACTTCCCTCAGTCTGGACACGATGTTCCTGTTGATTTAGCCCAGAATTGCATTGGCTTTTTTTGGCTGTTGCAGTCACTGTTGCAGAGCATCAGCCTGAATATTAAAATGATCTCTCCAAGGTGCTGAAATAATCCAAATAATCCAAAATAAGCTCAACACCTTGGATAGCCTTTTCAAAGTTAGTACTGAAATGCAGAGTGGCTTTGCCACCCTACTGATACCAGCGTTCACAGGAAGGCTAGATAGACTAACAGTCTGGCCCAGCATAAGGATGTTTCCTTTTTTAAAAGGATATGGAACCACGAGGACTAGAATCTTGGTACAGTATTACAGAAAAATACTCATCGTTCAGAGACAAAGCACCACTATTACAGGCACAATCGGCCCCAGCTACTAAGGATCCCTGGCATCTTAGGGTAAAAGGATCAGGGTGAAGGGGATAGAGAAAAACCCTTCTTCCTGCCCAAGACCTTGGAAAGTGGCTACCAGTCAGCGCAGGCAACAATGAGTTGGAGAAGGGACATCTTTTAGCCTGGTTATTGTTGTTGTGTACCTTCAGATTCTTTGTAACTTATGGTGACCCAAACGTGAAACGATCAGGGGGGTTTCTTTGCAAGATTTCTTCAGAGGGGGTTTGCTATTGCCTTCCTCTGAGGCTGAGAGAGTGTGAGTTGCTCAAGGTTACCCAGTGGGTTTCCATGGGCAAGGAGGGATTTGAACCTGTGTCTCCAGATTTCTAGTCCAGCATCCAAACGACTAGGCCACACTGGCTCTTCCTTTCGCCTCAACGTTCGTTCCCTGGTCAAGAGAAAACCACCCAGGATCACTTAAAACCAGCCAGGCCCTTCTTGCAGGGCCTGGTGGTGGGTGGTGTCTCTTCTCTCCCCCTCACCCCTCACCCCTTCCACCTCCCTTTGTTGTCTTTTATTCCAGGGAACATGTTCGGTCATTTAAGAAGGAATTTAATAATAAAAAAACCTGTCCACCCCCAGCCTGATTAACTGTTAAATTATAAAGCCTCTCCTCTCTCCATCGCTTCCTAATTGTTTTCCTTCCAACCCACCCACTCGCCTGCCCTCACCCCCACCCAGCCCCCCCTCTCCCTTTCTTTCTTTTCTTCTCCACCTTCCTCCTTTCACTCCCATCTGTCTCCCTCTGAGCCTGCAGTGGGTTCCTCCACCCCACCCTTTGGCGGCTTTTGTCCTCCCCAGTCTCACTCTATTGACACATCTCCCTTTTCCTCCCCCCCTCCTCAATTCCCTTGTTCGACACCCACCCCGCCCCCCAGATGCCCACCCTTCCATCGCCTTCTGGCCCATTAGCCCATCGGCACGAGCCGCCTGGCCACAAAAGGCCTGCAATCTGATAAAGGGGCCGCCTTATTGAATTCCCCCCAGCCCGTACATCTGCCCCCCTCTCCACCCATCCCTTTCTCTTCTCTTCTGGGGTGGAGGGGCTTGTCACAATGGCCAGCCCCATCTCCAAACTAGAGACCAAGCCTTTCTGTTCCTTTGTTTTTGTTTTTATTAGATTTTAATTTCAGTAGCAATGAATTGGAGAGGGAAGGCAACAACTAGCCACATTCTCTCCCATTTACTTGAAGGAGGTCATGGGGGTTTAGCGCTCCCTAAGTGAAGTTTAAGGATCCAGATTTAGAGGTTAGGGATATTATTTTGTATAACAAAACCCCCCTCTCCAAATGTGTAGGAGATGTTATTTATATTGAGCAGATTGCAGCAGAGCCCCAGTGCAACATGAGCTTCTGGTACAAAACAGGACATAAAACATGCAGGATGCTCCATTAAAGTTATAAAGCAGAACTTACATTTATTATGGCAGAGAATGCATCTTCGATAGGAAGGATAGATAGACAGGAGATAGTTATCTGACTTTGGGTAAAAGCGTCCCTAAGGCTGACTCTCATGTGTGTAGGTAAGGCATCTTGAGGCTGATCTGCCTCAAGTTGCTGGCTTCTTGCTTCTGAGACAAAGGGTTGTAAAACACTAAAACTTCTTGGAGCAAAGAGGGAGGAAGTGACCTCTGCATGCAAGCAAGAAGTAAACACAGATCAGGAACACACATACACCAAGCTGTAAACAAGCATTGATGCTTCTTCACTTCCAACAAAATCTTCAGTGGCCAGGGAAGCTGGGGGTGGGGGTTGGATTGGGTGCTGTGGGGCAAAAAACAACAACAGAGGAACTTTTCCAAGTTTTGAGTTAGCATTCCAACCACACTGGCCCAAACATGGAACGATGAGGACTTGGACCTTGCTATTTCAAAGCAGTGCCCATTGTTCAGAGACAGAGCTCCACTGTCCCAGGAAGTAGACTGAGATCAGAGAGCCAGTATGGTGTTGTGGTTTGGAAGCTGGGCTAGGACTCTGGGAGACCAGAGTTCAAATCACTGCTCAGCCCTGGAAACCTACTGAGTGACCTTGGACAAGTCACATTGTCTCAGCCTTAGGGGAAGGCAAAAGCAAACCTCCTTTGAAGAAGTCTTGCCAAGAAAACCCTGTGATAGGTTTGCCTTAGAAATGGCCCAAAGCAACACAACAACAACAACAACAACAGCAGCAACAAAAGACTGAGATGATCAGAGAGTAAGGACAGTGTGCAAGATCAGGCTCAAAGATTATCTTGTCTAGCATTCTGGTCCCCCCCCCCCGTGGCCAACCAGATTTTCCATTAAATAGCCCACTGGCAAGACATATGTGCAACTGCACATTCCATCATGCACACTCCACCAAGTGGTATACAGAGGCATACTGCCTCAGATGTCACGGGATGCAAACAGTAGCTGTCCTGACCAGTAGTCATTGATACCTCCCTTACCCATGAATTTATCCAGTCCTCTTTTAAAATTGGTGGCCATTTCAGTCAATGGGACTTACTTCCTCTTAAGCCCACCATATACAGTCTCAGCCACACATATCTACTTGAAAGTTAAGTCCCAGTGAATCCAGTGGGGTCTACTTCTGCTCTTGGCTCCCATGTCAGAGGAGTGGTGAATCCCTCTCCTGTATTTTAGTCCAAACTTTAAAGGAACCATCCCAACTGCTGAATCTATTTGGGGGACTGTGGTTAAGCACTTTGAACAGCTTCTTTTAAAAGTTCAGACTAAAACCCAGAGTGGACTCACCACCACCCCTACTGATATGGGAGCCACCTTCTTTCATTTACTGGGATCAAGATACTTTGGGGGGACTAAAATTCCCAGAATCCCCAACCATTGGTGGTGTAATTCAGAGAGCTGTTGGCCCCTCCTCCTAAAATGGAACTTTTCCAAATTTCTCTTCTAAGTAAATTGTATTTTCTGCAACAAAATACCTGTTATTGTTATGGGCAGCTGTTAAAAGTCAGGAAAGCACCAGTTTGGAAATATATCCTGAAATGGTCCTATCCTGACACAGGGTTACCACCTGCCAATGCAAAAGGAAGGTCCAAGGGATTCACCATTGAGCTTCTGGACACTGGATGGAAGAAGACATCTCCTTGCCCCAGGCTGCAAAAAGACTTGGGTTGTCTCTGCAGGTCAGTTTAAAAATGAGGACCCCATGCGGGAACCTTGCTTGTTTGTAGCAGGGGCATTCTGGGATTTGTAGTCCACAAAAGAGAAGTGTGATGTGGTTTTAGTGTTGGACTAGGTGTCTGGGAGACCAGAGATAGGAAACATGGGTCACCTATCGCCACCACTTACGACTCCTCGAACGCTTCCATCAGCGCTGTTTATGCACAATCCTAAATATACACTGGACTGATGATGTGACAAATGTTGCTGTCCTTGAGCAAGCAGGGATCACCAGCATTGAGGCCATGATATTGAGAACACAGCTGCATTGGGCAGGGCACGTTTCTAGGATGGAGGACCATCGCCTCCCAAAAATACTACTCTACAGTGAACTCGCCACGGGTCAGCGTAAGAGGGGCGCTCCAAAAAAGCGATACAAGGACCCCCTGAAACAACATCTCAGGCTCGGCCAAATTGATCATCAACAATGGTCCGTCCTGGCCTCACATCGGGAGGCATGGAGACGCACTATCCACAATGCTGCAGCCTTATTTGAGAACTCATGCCGAACAAGTCTTGAAGAGAAACGACAACGCAGAAAGAATCACAACCCGGAAACATCACCCAAGGAGACCTTCTGCTGTGCTTTTTGCAACCAGACTTTTTTTTAAATCTCGGATTGGCCTTTTTAGTCATCAGTGCGCTTGCAGAAAACGCGGGATGAGTCCTTCCTGAATCTTTGTTTGCGAAGAAAAGCCAGAGAGAGAGGTGTCTGGGAGACCAGAGTTTGAATTGCCATCTTGGCCATGGAAACCCTCTGGGTGCCTTTACGTGGGTCACACTCTTAACATCAGAGCAAGGTCCTGGCAAACAAATTCTGAAGACATCTTGAGAAGCTAATATGGTGTAGTGGTTTCGGTCTTGGACTAGGATTTCAAGAGACTAGAGTCTGAATCTCCACTTAGCCATGGAAACCCACTGGGTGAGCCTGGGCCAGGCACACACTCTCAGCCTCAGAAGAAGGCTGTGGTAAACCTCCTCTGAAGACATCTTGCCAAGAAAACCCTAAAAGGTGGTTGCCATAAGTCGGAGCTGACTTGAAGGCACACAGCAGCAGCAGGAACAACCAAGTCCACAAAAGGAACGTTTTGAAGTTCTGCAGCAGACTTCCAGCTCAGTCTTATGGACATTTACTCCGAATGAACTTTGAAGGCCAACATTATTCCGAGCTTCTTTTAGGTAAGAGGGGAGTCAATGCTTTTGTGGAATAGAGACCACTCCCAAGTCAGGGAGGAGAAACACCCTTAAAGCCTTATCTTTATGGTGACACTTTATGGTGGCCATGGGCAAGTCATACCCTCTCTCTGTAGGATGTTTTGTTATTTATATTGAGCAGATTGCAGCAGAGCCCCAGTGCATTGTGAGCTTCTGGTACAAAACAGGACATAAAACATGCAGGATGCTCCAGTAAAGTTATAAAGCAGAACTTACATTTATTATGGCAGAGAATACATCTTAGATAGGAAAAATAGATAGATAGGAGATAGTTATCTGACTTTGGTAAAAGAGTCCCTAAAGCTGACTGTCATGCATGCATGATGGTTGCTAGCTTCTTGCTTCTGAGACAAAGGGTTGTAAAACACTAAAATGTCTCAGAGCAAAGGGGAGGAAGTGACCTCTGCATGCAAACAGGAAGTAAACACATATCAGGGAAACACACACAGAGATGTAAAGAAGTGTTGATGCTTCCTCACTTCCAACACTCTCAACACTGGAGGGAGGCAATGGCAAACCTCCTCTGAATAAATCTTCCTGGGGGGAAAAACCTATTTTTATAACCAACAGGGTATAGTGATTTGAGTGTTGGGTTAGTACTCTGGGAGACCAAGGTTCAAATCCTCTTTCGGTGATGGAAACCCACTGGGTGGCTTTGGGCAAGTCACACTCTCTCAGCCTTTGAGGAAGGCTATGGCAAAACTCTGAATACAGTTTGCCAAGAAAACCCCAGCAGAAGGGTCACCATTGGTCAAAGTTAACTTGAATTATAAGTTAAAATGTGATGTTTATGGAATCATAAAATTATATGTATGCTTTTGGGCTGTGATAATTGATATGTGTAATACAAATATTTTTTAAAAAGTTAACTTAAAAGCACAGAACAAGAAAGGAAATTATTATTGTTGCAAACAATAAAATGGGCATATGAACCAGAAATGCATGGGAATGAGGCACACTGTTTGAAAGGGCCATCTTGGAATCTCTCTGTTTATTATGAAGTATAAACAGAACAGAATGATCCCCTGTTCTTTGAATATGATCTTCTCCCTCCAGCCCCTCAATACTGGAATGGGCCAAAAAGAGTTTGTGGAATCAGCTTCCGCTCTTTATCTCTTGCCTCTCCTGGCCCTTTGCTGAAATCTAAAATTACACCCTCAGATCTGAGGAGTAAATAAGAAAAAGAAAAAGAAGAAACGGAAGAATGAGATTTAATTCTGCTTATCACAATTGGGGAGCATCTCTTGAATTCCAAATTTGGGTCCAATAAAAAAAAAAGAAGACGTAGAAAGTGAAGGAGGGGTTGGTTGGTTGCGTGGAGGGGGGGGGCAAGCCTGTGGTTCCAAAGCCCCGTCAAGAAGAAATCACAGAGCTTTTAAAGAAGGGATTAAGGAAAGTGGTCACTTTTGACTCAGTGGGAAAAAATCTTTCCCTGACAGTAATGAAAGCTTGGATGATATAAGTATCTTCTGGTTCACAATAGCAATTAATATGGTAATATTCCCCCATTAAAGATGCTAACGCGGGAGATGGAAGTGGCAACATGGATAAAACATTTAATGGAGGGAGGCAGAGGGGGAGAGGTGGAATGCGTTCCTATAAGGCGTCAGGTAACAAAAGTCAAAAGAAAGAAGAGGCAGGCACGGCAGTGTGTGCGTGTGTACGTGTGCGAGAGAGTGTGTGAAAATGGGGGGAATACTCCTCCCTCCCTGCTTTCTTCTTAAAAATGCTATTCTGCATGCCTCTTCCAGAAGAGGCTTTGCTTTCCTCAAGGACAGAAGATGGTACAGCACTCCGCATATCAATGGCGCATCGTTCTTTCTTACTTTTCCCTCTCCATCCCTCCCTGAGTCACAGGTTACGCCAGGAGCATTTAGACATGTCAGTGCAATCCGTTTGGGATTTTATTCTAGACTTTGAGGTGCTGCACTTATGGACAGTGTTAGAGGAGCTGTCCAAGGTGGTGAAACTATTGGGAGGGTTGGATTCAGCACCTCAGAGAGCTCCATCACAGCTATCCATGGGCTCAGCACTCCAGGTAACTCTTTTAAATTCTTGAGTCACATCTAGCATGGATCCCCCACACTTCTGACATGGAAGCGACCATCCTTCTTCTGTTCCATTTGAGACTGTAAGCTCCTTGGGGCAGGCAGCTGCCATTTTATTTTTATTTACCAAGGCCTGAATCCTATTAATTAGTCTCAATTAGAGTATGTCTATTGAATCAATGTTTGCAGGGTAAATCAGCACTCGTAGGTAAATCTAATAGATTCAGTGGGTCTACTCTAGTCAGGAGTGACAGTAAGATCCAGGCCATATTTTCTTACTGCCTTGCTGTATTTTCCAATTTATATTTTATACAGCTGCTCCTTTTTTTTTCCTTTTTAAAACAACAACAAATCAAAGCGGGCTGTACCAATTAAAACAATCAAAACATGACAAGAGACAGAAATCATAAGGAAATTAACACAGCAATTTTAAACGACAGCCGAAACCCTCAAATTACAAAGCAGCAGAGTATAGTGGTCTAAAGGACCACGGCAAACACCATGGTTCAGATGACCTCAAAGGCCTCCTTGAAAAGCCAGGGAGAGAAAACATCCCTGAAGAAAGGCCTCCCTGAACACACCCAATCTTGTCTGATTTCAGAAGCTAAGCAGTGTTTGAGATCCATCATGGTGTAATGGTTTGAGTGTTGAGTTAGGACGCCAGATCTGGATTCAGTCATGGAAACCCACTGGGTAGCCTTGGGAAAGACACTGTCTCTCCGCTTTAAGACAAAACCACACCTCCTCTAACTAAATCTTGCCAAGAAAACCCTCATTTTATTTTTAGAGGCAGCAGGGTATCAGTGTTGGACTAGGACACCAGGAGAGCAAGGTCCCAATCCTTCCCATGAAACTCTCTGGGTGACCTGTGTAGCGGTTGGGGTTTTCAGCTACAATTCTTTTAAACTGATATTGTGTGTTTTGATGTATTTATGTATTTTTAACTAAGGGAGCCCTGGTGACGCAGTGGTTAAAGGCCTGCACTGCAGCCACAACGTTGTAAGTTCCATCCTACAGGGCTCCAAGGTTGACTCAGCCTTCTATCCTTCCGTAGGTTGGTAAAATGAGTACCCAGATTGTTGGGGGCAATTAGCTAACATGTTGCAAACTGCTTAGAGAGTGCTTCAGCATGGATAAGCAGTTTAGAATTAGAATCATAGAATCATAGAATCATAGAATTGCAGAGTTGGAAGAGACCACGAGGGCCATCCAGTCCAACCCCCCTGCCACGCAGGAAATCTTGATCAAAGCATCCCCGACAGATGGCCATCCAGCCTCTGTTTAAAGACCTCCAAGGAAGGAGACCCCACCATGTTCCGAGGGAGTGCGTTCCACTGCCGAACAGCTCTTACTGTCAAAAAGTTCCTCCTAATGTTGAGGTGGAATCTCTGTTCCTGGAGCTTGCATCCATTGCTCTGTGTTCCGATCTCTGGAGCAGCAGAAAACAAGCTTGCTCCATCCTCAACGTGACACCCCTTCAAATACTTAAACAGGGCTATCATATCGCCTCTTAACCGTCTTTTTTCCAGGCTAAACATACCCAGCTCCCCAAGTCTCTCCTCATAAGGCATGGTTTCCAGACCTTTCACCATTTTAGTCGCCCTCCTCTGGACACGCTCCAATTTGTCAATATCCTTTTTGAATTGTGGTGCCCAGAACTGTACACAGTATTCTAGGTGAGGTCTGACCAAGGCAGAATAGAGCGGCACTATTACTTCCTTTGATCTGGACACTATACTTCTATTGATGCAGCCCAAAATCGCATTGGCCTTTTTAGCTGCCGCATCACACTGTTGACTCATGTTCAACTTGTGGAGGACTCCTAGATCCCTTTCGCACGTAGTCTCATTCAGCCAGTGCTATAGAAGTGCTATTGCTTAGATGTATTTTAATTGATATTGTTTTGTATGAATGTGTTGTTCCCCACCTCAATCCATGGGGAGAGGTGGGTAAGAAATGATGATGATGATGATTTACATCTCCAGGAGACCAGGACCAAATCCCCACTCAGTCATAGAAACCAACTGGGTGACCTCAGGCAAGTCACACCCTCTCCATGTCCAAGAAAGCCAAAGCCACACCTCTTCTTAATAAATCTTTTGCAGAAATCCCTAATTTTTTTAGAGCCAGTTGGCGCCATTGTGCTCAGTGAATACAGCATCAATTGTCAGAACACTTCCGGGTGAGATCAGGACAGCCAGGTAGGGGATGCTCTTTTTTTTTTTTTTTAACCTCCCCAGTTTACTTGTAATTTTTAAAGTGTATTTCTGTGCTTGTGCATATGTTTTATGTCTTTGCCTTGCTTAATTTTTTGAATTTGCCATGCTTGTGTCTTCTCATGAGAATTCGGGAGATCTCAACCCTGGAAGTAAACGGAGCTCCATTTGTGCTCTGTTACTGCCGGGGATGCCTCATTGCTGCTGCTAAATGCCGCTGCTGGTGGTAGAGGCTTTGGCCGGCATAAAAATGCCACAAAATATGCCAGCAAAAGAATATTAAGGGGGAGTAATCTGATAAAGTAATCTGATAAAGCAATCTGATAAAGTCCCTAGTCCAACATGCAAACCACTACTCCATACTCTAAACACTACTCTAAAAACACTACTCTAAAAAACAGGGGTTTTCTTGGCCAGATTTCTTTGGGGGGGGGGAGTGCCATTACCTTCCTCTGAGGTTGAGAGAGTGGGACTTGCCCAAGTTCATCCACTGGGTTTCCATAGCCAAGCATGGATTTGAACCCTGGTCTCCCCAAGTTCTCAGTCCAGAACTCAAACCACTATACCAGGACTGCTCTCTTTTCCAGCTCTACGATACCCTTTATTTTCCCAGTGTCATAACCATCACAGGCAGGCAGTATGCCATTTGTGCTGCTATGTACACACTGAGGCCATGGTCTCTGCCTCTGCCATTCTCTTTCTCCCTCTTCCTCTGTGTGTGTGTGTGTGTGTGTTTGAAAGAAAGCAGCCACACCACCGGGATCCCAAGGACTTCCTCAACAACAATTCGATTTTCATTAGCCCAGCATTGTGTTTCTTTTGCTTGCTGGGCTGGCATTAATTATTTATATTTAATTTTCCAAGGCGAGAGAGGGCACGCCGTCTGCGGACTGAAGCTCTCCCCAGTCGGGAAGGTTGTTAAACATCCTTCTTTCCGTTGCCCCCTTGCGCTTGCCCCCCAGAGGTTTCCGCCATGCCGTGGGGTAGCCTCATCTTAATTGGCCTTGCAGCTCACACCTTTGGCTCCGGCTCACCTAGGTTCCTCCGACTCGTAATTTCTGGATATTGAATGTGGTTATCGGGGGAGAGCTTGGTGAATTAAAGCTGAAGTTTTCCCTCGCCCCTTTTCTTTCACCTTTGCTCTTTAAACTCCCTCCACCAAGGAGGGGGCCAAGGGGGTGGCCGGGCAGCTTAATTCCTTCATATTTGTGTAGCGTTTTGAAATACTACAAGAGGGCAAAGTGTTATTATTGTTTCTGAACCCAACATCTTGCATGCAAGGAGCGGTGGTAGGTGAGTTCGGTCAGGTGTGCTGGCGGGTGGCCTTCTGCCCAAATGTGCATTGTATTGATAAAAAAAAAACCATTTGGCCGTAATTAAAGTCTCGAGAGGGAGATGGAGGGTTAAGCCTACAGGCAATTGGATAATCTGTAATGGTGAAGTCCGCTCTTGTTAAGATTCTATCAAAGCTTCCTAACATCTTTGGCCCTGGGCCTTCTTTCTATATACCGGAGGAAAAAGATGGGAGAACCCCCCCCCTCCAATTTCCCAAGTACCTTCCCATAGATAAAAATTTATGGCAGGGCAGGTACATCCCCTAAAGCCCAGAGGGCTACACAGTGAGATTTTTTGCTCCTCCAGGGTTCCGTAGGGCCATCGCTGCGCCATTGTGGCTGCCATTTTGACAACAGGAAGTGATGATGTGTCACTTCCCGTTGCCTCTCTGGCAACTTTGGGGAGGTTTTTGTTACTGTTTGGGGGTCAGGGGAGTTCCAAAACAGCACACAATAGTCCCGCAAAAGGGTTTTAACTTTAAAAATAAGTGGTTTCAGCCAGAGAAGTGCTAAGCCAATATTTAAGCCAGTCACAAGTTATTTGTGACATTGGTCTCACTACGATGGTCCCGCAGTTCTCAGCTCTGGCTGCCTGTCAGTGCCACCCTACTCTACGTCCCCCTCTGGTCTCCCTTTTTGGACTGGGCCTGACTGGAAGTCCTTCTGTCCCCCATCATGTCTTGAGTTGTGATGTTACGAGAAGGGCTGACAGCGATTCAGTGGTGGCTGGGGTTCAATATGAGACATCTTCATACACGAACTTACAAATGTGCAAATTTGAATGGATTGGTTTCTTAATGCCCATGTTCACCTGGGGCTGTATGATGTACGGTGTTCCTTTTGCAATGGTAGCCAGTGGAGTAACTGAAGCGCCATATCCTGATGCGCAATGGGCACTGAGGCACATCGGGAACACTCTCCAACGTGCATCAGGACACCAGCTAGGAAGTGCTAGACCACTGATGCTTGATTTGCATCCAAGCACTCTTACCCAAATATGCATCATCACAATTGGCTAATGGGGTTTCATAGCTTTTCTACAACATAACTACAGATTTGTAAAGTTATGAAACATAGGATCCGAGCAAACGTAAAGTCCGAGCAATATTTAAAAATCAACAACGCAGCACACAATCAACACCCCCAAAACAGACAGTTCCTAAAAACCTGACAGAATAGGAAAGTTTTCAGTTGCCCACAGAAGGAGTACAAGGAGGGAGTTGTGCTAGCCTTCATACAGGGAGGACGTTTCAAAGCCTGGGAGCAGCCACTGAGAAGACCCTCTCCCTTCTTCCCACGAGAGTCCTGAGAAGGTAAAACTGGTACAGAGAGAAGGGCCTCTCCCGAAATTCTTACAGCTCAAACTGATCATATAGGAAGTGGACAAACCTCCTCCCTGATGTGAGACCCACCAGCCACCAATGTATTATGAACTTTGTTTTTGCTCATGGGTCATATGACTCTTGCATTCTTTTCTTTTTCTATCCTTCTCACTCCAGCCCTTCTTCTGCTAAGCATCAGGAGAGGAACATCTGCCAAACTGCCTTCCTCACCCCCCAATAGGACATTTAATTCCAATAGACTAAAACTGAGCTCTTGCGATGGATAGTTAGGGAGGTTTTACAAGGCTGCAGGCTGTGTTTTGTTCAGACTTTATTTACTGGCCCTTCTTGGTCCAATTTTGGCAAGCACACTTGAAAAACAACATCTCCTCTCCCCCCACTCCTCCACTGCAAATTTGTATGTCCTGCACTTTACATTAAGACGGTGTGCAACTTTTAATGACAACAATAAAACATGGGTGTCTTCTGGTTTGTTCATCTGTGTGTGGTCTTGAGGCATCAGGTGAAAAAAAAGAATGCTAGCAAGGGGCAAGAAACTGACCTTGGAAAAGTTACTTCTTAGGATCACAACTCCCTGAATCCTCCAGCCAGCATGGGAGTTTATAGATTCTTGCAGCCGGAAGGACTACAAGGGCCATCTAGTCCAACCCCCCTGCCATGCAGGAATACACAATTCTGCTGCTCCAAGGGATTCAAATTCCAAGGGATATAAACCAAGGGATTCAAATTCCAAGAAAAGAGATTCCAACATTAGAAAAAACGTCTTACTCTAAGAGCTGATTGAAGGAGGAATAAACTGCCCTCAGAGGGTGGTGGACTCTCCATCTTTGGAGGTCTTTAAACAGAGGTTGGGTGGGCATCTCTCAGGAGTGCTTTAGTTGTGCATTTCTGCATGGTAGAGGGTTGGACTAAATGGCCTTTGTGGCTCCTTCCAACTCTAAGATTCTACGATTTACTCCTGAGAAATGGCTAATCCACCTCTGTTTTAAAACATCCCAAAACTAACTGTTCCCCCAGTAATGGCCAGAAACCTGACACAGGAAAGTTGTGGTCCATGAACATTAACTTTCCTGAAGATACCACTTGTCTCTTGATTGTCTTCCCTATCTGTCTTCCTAGTAAGAATAAGGCCTAAAAAATATGCTAGCTATTAACCAAGTGTAACCGCCCCCACCCCCATTATCAACACCTCTGTGGAGAAGACGCATGGTTTCAGTTCTTGTCCTGGAGCCATGGATCAATTAAAGTTGTCAACATGTTGGTTCCCCCCCCCCCCTTTCAAAGATCCCATGGAGACTTTCTGGGGTCTGCAGACAGCTTCGAGCAAACATCACGGCAGTCGTGCTTGGATCTGCCTGCGGAAACACATGCATTTTTAAACGTTTAATTGCATAATTGCTGTTGAATTTCTAAGTAGCTTTATCCAAAAGGCATTCTTGGGCATTTTCTTCAAGCGCTCAGGAAAACAGGCCTCAGTGGAAGTCTTCACTTACGCAGCACAGCCAGGGAGAATTCAAGCTCTCGGGGAGGTCTGAAAAGAGATTCACACTCCAGCACAGGCATCTGGAAAGGATGTGTACTTGTCTCCATCTAAGTCACAAGCGCTGTCTAATGCAGCCCTGTGCCTCTCATTATCTTCCCTGTTGCAACCACTCCACATTTCTTCACATTTCTTGCCCTGGCCTTCCCCTGAGGCTGAGAGTGTGTGACCTGCCCAAGATCAAAGAATCATAGAATCATAGACTTGGAAATGACCACAAGGGCCATCTAGTCTAACCCCCTGCCATGCAGGAATACACGATCCAATCGTTCCCGACAGATGGCCATCCAGCCTCTGTTTAAAGATCTCCAAAGAAGGAGACTCCACCATACTCCCAGGCAGTGCATTCCACCGCTGAACAGCTCTTACTGTCAGGAGGTTCTTCCTAATAATGTTTAGGTGGAATCTCTTTTCCTGTAGTTTGAACCCATTGCTCCATGTCCTCGTCTATGCAGCAGCAGAAAGCAAGCCTACCCCATCCTCAGTATGACATCCCTTCAAATATTTAAACATGGCTGTCATGTTCCCTCTCCACCTTCTTCTCTCCAGACTAAACATGCCCAGCTTCCTAAGCCACTCCTCATAGGGCATGGCCCCCAGTGGGTTTCCATGGCCAAGCAGGGATTTGAACCCTGGTCTCTTGGAGCCTTAGTCCAACACTACACCACACTGGCTCTCTTTGGGGGGCAGGTAGACTTCAGTACCTTGGCTCACTCCTATAAAGTTCAGACTTTAAAGCAGATTCACCATGCCACTCTCCCCTCTCTAGCTTGCCATAAGCTAGATGTTTGGGTCCCAGAGAAACAAACATGAAGTATCATCGATTCAAGCAATCCCTCCTTTTCTCTCTTTCTCTCTCTCTCTCTCTCACACACACACACCACACATACACACACAGAGGGCCTAGGGCACCTACTACCCAGATTCCATTTACCATGTCCTGATATTTATTATCAGGCAGAGCCCTTGAGCAAAATTGCTTTACAACTCTGAGCATTAAATATAATTTGTCTGTATTCCAGTCGGCCTAAGCCATTATGAATTTTTTATCTGGTGCCAGCTCTTCAAATTATCGGCCATCAACCAAAAGTTTACTGTTGTTGCTAAAATATCAATTTGGCAAGGGGTACTGTGATACCCTTCCCATCCGGCTGTGTAATTTACAATTACGATGGGAGGCAGGCAGGCCACTAAATAGGAGAGAGAAGCCTCCAATGGAAAGACCTGGAAGGTTGTGCTGCCCCCTTGTGACTAAAGCTCGACCTTATTTCTGATGGCCAAACTGAGACCCAGCTGGGATTAATTTTATGAAATGCCATTTAGGAGAAGTGGTGGGACAGGTCATAGAAATATGATGCATCGTGGTGGTTATTGTTTATTTCAAATGTTGGCTTTGGAGCAAAAGCCTGAAAGACTAGACAGGCAAGACTGGATTCAATGGAGCAAGTTGGATTCAAACAGTACCCTGCGGAAAGCACATTTGCCTCCAACCCTCTCCTTTGATTGCACTTATCAAAAATAATATAAAAACATACTGATTTTAAAAATTATATAAAAATATAATATTAAAATATAAAAAAATAGTATAGTATATTAACCACACCAGATAAGAACAGAAACGTAAACGAATAATGCATTGTGTTGATTTCAAAATGTAAATGGCTAGCCCTCCCATTTTCTCCCAGAGGCAGTGTGGTGTAGTGGTTTGAGTTTTGGCTAGGAGTCCCGAGTTTGAATCCCTGCTCAGCCATGGAAACCCACTGGGCGACTTTGGGCAAGTAACCCTCTCTCAGCCTCAGAGGATGGCAATGACAAGAAAACCCTAGGAGAAGGTCATCATAAGTTGGAATTGATTTGAAGGAATGTTAGGACACCAACCCAATTTCTCTCTGGTTCTTTACACAAGCAGGAAAATAGAGTTTGAAAAAGTAACTGGGGGGATGGACGGACTGCCATTCCTACTGTCCATGCTGGAGTCTAACAGCTGCAGTTTTAGAAAAGTAACTTTTCTAAGCCTACTTGATGGCAAATAACAACAAAGAACAAAGGCAAAGAGAAGATGCAGAAGTATAAAATGCCAAAATAAATCGCATGCATTGCCTAGGATGCTACGACATGTTAGAATACAGCTAGCTAACAGATATCACATCAGGTGCTATGACAAATCCACACTGAGTCATAGTCTGAACTTTAAAAGAGTTTTCCAAGGTGGTGGCATTATTTTGGGGCTAAGGTCCAGTAGAGTGGAGAGCTCTTTAAAGTTCAGACTGAAACCCAGAGCAAATTATCACCCTCCACTGACATGGAAACCACTGCTCTTCCCCCTTCTAGCCACTCACAAAATGTCCTATTGAAATATGGGAGGGGGGAGATGCCAACCTGAACAAGGTAGGATGGAGCATGAATGGCTGCTGGGTGTGTGGAATCTAAGCAGGTCATGGAAATGCTATTTTTGGACTACAACTCCCAGAATCCCCCAGCCAGAGAGGTTCTGGAAGGTATGGTAAAAAAAAACCCTAACTTTTCCAAGCAAAGTCAAAGGAGGAAAAGGCATGGAAAGTTTCTTGCTCTGTGCTCCGTTCCCCGGCTCTCAGTTATTCCCAAGTATATGAGATGTGGTTGTAATTCTATTGACTGCTTTTAAAACAGTGTGTCATTTTGCTTCTAATACTTTTGGGTTCTTCCCCCCCCCCCTCCATTTTAATTATTTTACACAATGCTTGAATACATACATGCATAAAAATGCATGACTTTGTTGCAAATATTACCATTTTAAAATTGAAGTCTTTAAGACAATGCGGGGAAGAACACCGTGGCGATAATACTAATATGTTATAATAATCAATGGCAGATAATTAAACACAGACCACCTGCAGATTAAGGAGTCATTCTCATGGGCTCATCTCTCTCTCTCTCTCTCTCTCTCTCTCTCTCTCTCTCTCTCTCTCTCCCCCCAAAGGGAGTCAAGACTTTATGGAACTGCCAAGGCCAACTGCAATGAAAGGGTGACACTTAGTGGCAGAATATTCTAAATGCAAGAGTGATATTCATCCACGATTCTTTTATAACCAGTAAGGAATCCTTTTAAGAAGCGGGTGTGCAGAAAGCAACCCTGGGGCCAAATGCGGGGACCCAGGGCTGTTTTTGGAGCTCTGAACCACACCAGATTCCCCAGTCTGTCCTTTTTCTGGGTGGCATAATAGCCACCGGTAGGGTCTCCCATGCCAGACAGGTCAAAACCGAAGGGTCTGACTTAGATGAGGGAATTAGGGGCATACTTACCAAATTTGCAGATGACACCAAATTAGGAGGAGTAGCTAATACCTAGAGGACAGGATCAAAATTCAGAATGATCTGGATAGACTGGAGAGCTGGGCCAAAGCTAACAAAAGGAAATTCAATACGGAGAAATGTAAAGTACTGCACTTATGGCGGAAAAATGAAATGCATAAATATAGGATGGGAGAGATCTGGCTGAACGAGACTATGTGCGAAAGGGATCTAGGAGTCCTAGTAGACCACAAGTTGAACATGAGTCAACATTGTGATGTGGCAGCTAAAAAGGCCAATGCGATTTTGGGCTGTATCAATAGAAGTATAGTGTCAAGATCAAGGGAAGTAATAGTGCCACTCTATTCTGCCTTGGTCAGACCTCACCTAGAATACTGTGTCCAGTTCTGGGCGCCACAATTCAAAAAGGATATTGACAAATTGGAGCGTGTACAGAGAAGGGCAACTAAAATGGTGAAAGATCTGGAAACCATGCCTTATGAGGAGAGACTTAGGGAGCTGGGTATGTTTAGCCTGGAAAAAAGATGGTTAAGAGGCGATATGATAGCCCTACTTAAGTATTTGAAGGGGTGACACATTGAGGATGGAGCAGGCTTGTTTTCTGCTGCTCCAGAGACTGGAACATGGAGCAATGGGTGCAAGCTCCAGGAACAGAGATTCCACCTCAACATTAGGAGGAACTTTTTGACAGTAAGAGCTGTTCGGCAGTGGAACACACTCCCTCGGAGCGTGGTGGAGTCTCCTTCCTTGGAGGTCTTTAAACAGAGGCTGGATGGCCATCTGTCAGGGATGCTTTGATCAAGATTTCCTGCATGGCAGGGGGTTGGACTGGATGGTCATCATGGTCTCTTCCAACTCTACAATTCTATGATTCTATGACAAAGAGCGTCAAAGGGCAGGATGGGCTCCCTAGCCTTATGGCAACCATCCTAGGAGAAGGAAAACTCTAATCCCAAACCCGTGCAGATGGTGCTCGTCCAACCCTGTAAGGTCAACCATCTAAGAGAAGGAAACCCTAATCAAACCTACAACCTGAGGACCTCGCTGCTCCGTCCATGCTTGCAAGGCCACAGCAGATGAACCTTTGGTTTAAAGGGTGAGGCCAGTTCTGTGCATGCTGCGCTCCACCAGAAAAATCCATTGCACAGGCTCAAAGGACAAATCCAAATTCCTTTTTCTGGCCAAAAAGAGAAAGGGTAGTCCACTTCTTCCAAAATCCTCCGGGAGTGGCAATGTATCTTTTAAACAGATTATAGGGACCCCTTGTACATATGGTTGTGAAAGCTGGTCAGCGAAGAAAGCTGACAGGAAGAGAATCAACTCATTTGAAATGTGGTGCTAGAAGAGAATCGTGCAGATCCTGCTAAAAGGACAAATAAGTAATTGGCAATTGAACCAATGGCCTTGAGAGATGCTGGGGTCTCTTTCTCTGGGCATCTTCAAAAAGGAGCTGGATAGCTTCCTTCTGGGGTGCTCTAACTGGAGATCCTGCATTGAGTGGAAAGGGGGGTTTGACTTAATGGCCTAGGAGACCCCTTCCACCTTCATTGGTCTATGCATGGGTCTTAGAGCAAATCAAGCCTGAACTCCCCTAAAAGCAAAGATGGCCAACCTGAGGCTGTCGTACTTTGGATGTACAATGAGAGGTTGTGACTGAATGGAAAAGATTACAATGTTTAGCAAAGTAAAAGGCAATAGGGAAAGAGGAAGATGGCATTACAGCCAGATAGACCCCATCAAGGAACCCATGAGCACCTTGAGTTTTCAAGACCTGAGTAGGGCCGTTGATAACAGGATGACTTGTAGGAAAGGTCTTTCATTAATATTGTAGTAAACTGCCCTCGAGTTGGCTTCAACGTATGGCTACCCATGGGTCAGAGACATCCCCAAGACCTCTGTCCTCAACCTCCTGCTTGGGTCCTGCAGGTTCAGGCCTGTGTCTTCCTTGATTGAGTCCCTCCACTTAGGAGATTTTCAGACAACACTGTTATAGTGTTACTATTCCACTTTATTTGATATGGCTGCCTCCTGTTGAATCCTGGGATTTGCAGTTTAGGGAGGGGCATTTGCAACTCTCAGCCAGAGAGCTCTTAGGCCTCACTAAACTACAAACCCCAGAATTCCACAGGAGGAAGCCAGAGCAGGTAAAGTGGAATAGTAAAACTATAACAGTGTAGTCTGAAAATCTCCTTTGTGTGTTGTCTTCCTATCTTTTGTTTTCCCTCCACCTTTCATAACATTATTGACTTTTCTAGGGAGCCGTTCCTTCTCATGATGCGTCCAAAGTACGACAGCTTCAATTTGGTCATTTTGGCTGCTAATGAGAGTTTGGGCTTGATCTGTTCTAAGACTCATTTGTCTTTTTGGTCACCCATGGGATCCTCAGCACTCTTCTCCAACACCACATCTCAAATGAGTTTTTTTTTTCCTATCAGCTTTCTTCATTGTCTCCCTCTCACATTCATACATGGTGATGGGAAATATGATGGAAAAGTCAGCACTAAACTGACTTTAGTGCTCAGTTTTATATCTTTGCATTTTAGGATCTTGTCCAGTTCTTTCATAGCTGCCCTTCCCACTCCTGGTCTTCTGATTTCCTGGCTGCAGTCTCCATTCTGAGATATGATTGATCCAAGGAATGGGAATTCTTTCACTATTTAAATTTCCTTATTGTCTATTTTGAATTTGTGTCAATCCTCTGCAGTCACCATAAGTCAAAGTTGACTTGATAGCGGTTTAAAACAACAAGGGCATTTGAAACAACACGTACAGTATCTTCCAATAAGAGCCTGCCCGAGCTTTAAGATCTTTGGTGGAGGGCTCTCCTTCAAGTCCCACCACCTTCACAGGCACATTTGGTGAGGACATTCGGCAGGGCCTTCTCAGTGGCTGCTCCCAGACTGTGGAATTCCCTCACATGGGAAGCCAGCTTGGCTCCCTCTCTGCTCTCTTTCCACTAGCAGGTAACAACCTTCGTGTTCACACAGGCCTGTGAGTGTTAACTGTCGATTGCAGAAGGTCTTTTCATTGGAGTGTGTACAGTGGGACCCCTGTATTCACTGATTCATTATCCACTGATTCAGTTATCCACGGGACACAAAACAGCACACCTACCATAGAGTCTTCCTAGAAAATGTGTCCTCTCTAGCCATATTCTAGGTCCTCCAACTCTATGGTATTTTAAACCAGAGGTCCCATTATTTTCAATGGTGTTCGCTATTAACCATGATTTTAGGTATCCACAGGGCCCCCCAGAACCAATCCCCAGCAGATACGGGGGTCCTACTGTATTTGTATTTGTATCTTTATCATTATTCTTATATTTTAGCTGCCTTTTAAAAACTGTTTTAAATCAACAGCTTTAATATGATTGTTGGTTTAATTTTTTAAAAACTTTTTACATTATTCACTATTTTAACTGCATGTTTTAACTCCTATTTTGAGCCACCTCAGGTCCCATACTGAGAGAAAAGTGGGATAGAAATTTAATGGCTTAATTCTCTCTGGCTTTTCTTCACAAACGAAGATTCAGGAAGGACTCATCCCACGCTTTCTGCAAGCACGCTGATGACTGAAAAGGCCAATCCAAGATAAACAATTCCAGTTGCAAAAAGCACAGCAGAAGCTCTCCTTGGGTGATGTTTCCGGGTTGTGATTCTTTCTGCGTTGTCGTTTCTCTTCAAGACTTGTTCGGCGTGAGTTCTCAAATAAGGCTGCAGCATTGTGGATAGTGCGTTTCCATGCCTCCCGATGTGAGGCCAGGGCGGACCATTGTTGGTGATCAATTTGGCTGAGCCTGAGATGTTGTTTCAGGGAGCCCTTGTATCGCTTTTTTGGAGCGCCCCTCTTACGCTGACCCGTGGCAAGTTCACCGTAGAGTACTATTTTGGGAGGCGATGGTCCTCCATCCTAGAAACGTGCCCTGCCCAGCGCAGCTGTGTTCTCAATATCATGGCCTCAATGCTGGTGATCCCTGCTTGCTCAAGGACAGCAACATTCGTCACATAGTCAGTCCAGTGTATATTTAGGATTGTGCGTAGACAGCGCTGATGAAAGCGCTCGAGGAGTCGTAGGTGGTGGCGATAGGTGACCCATGTTTCAGATCCATAAAGGAGGATAGACAGTACAATGGCTCTATACACACTGATTTTTGTGCTTTGGCTTAATTAATTAATTAATTAAAAGTGTCCACTTTCCCACATTTTGGGGCAGTCCCCAGATGGTCCCAGGGTCAGAACACTTGGGCCCACATCTGCCAGAGTTAGCCACACTAGCCATAAAATAATTAGGGCCCCCCTGGGACTAGATAATAACTCAGTGAGAAAGATGTTCTCTTTTGTATGTGGTGCGAAGGAAGGAATTATACAGAGATACATGATGCATATGAGACATTGCTGAAGAGGACTTAATTTGATCAGGGTCTGTTACAAAGGCTAGACAGAAGGCGCTCTGAAGATCCTGATGGAAATGCATGCTGGATTTGTAAGTGAAAATAACAACAGCTGGGGTAGCAAAATAAGCTGTATAGGGCTTTATGTGTGTGTTTGTTCCTTCAAGTCGCCTGTTGACTTATGGTGAACCCATGAATTTCATTGGGTTTTCTTAGGCAAGGAATCCTCAGAGGTGGTTTTGCCAGTTCCTTCCTCTGAAATATGGTCTATAGCACCTGGGATTCCTTGGCAGTCCTTCTGGGCTTGAGGAAGATTCTTCTTTTTGGACTGTTACTCCCAGAATCGCCCAGCCAGTTGTGCTAGCTGGGGGATTCTGGGAGTGGCTGTCCAAAAGGCACCTTTTCCCATGCTTTGACATTCAGACAGGATTTGGTGCCTTTAGGTATTTATTTAGGCCCCCTGTGTGTGTCTGTGCCTTCAAGTCGCCTGTTGATGATCCCGTGAATTTATAGGGTTTTCTTAGGCAAGGAATCCTCAGAGATGGTTTTGTCAGTTCCTTCCTCTGAAATATGGCCTACAGCTCCTGGTATTCATTGGTTTCCAAGTACTAACCAGGGCTGACCCTGCTTAATTTTCAAGATCAAAGGGAATCGGTGCCATTAGGGTATTTAGGCCCTGTATAGGGCTTTATAGGTCTAGCCTAACATACAGTAAGTCAAGCCTAATAGATATCTGTTATGAGGTATAAATGATCTTAATGCATTGCTGTTTTCAAACAGTTTTTGTTTTGTGACTTTAAATACCTTGAATATATCTGAAAGCTGGCTCTCCCCATGAGTCTGCAAAGGTAAGTGTGGTCCCAGTGTGTCAAAGAGCTTGGTTTGATCCACCGATATTAGCAAAGCACAGCCTCAGATCCCCTCTTGGTTGGAAGGGGAGCCAAACTCCCGTTTCCATAGCTGCAATTTTTTTGTTTAGCATAATTTAATATACAATACCAACTAATAAAATTAAGGGCAGTATATAACTCGAGGAACATCGTAAAAAGAATGCTAACCTGAAAGATAAATATATAACACTTTAGCCCGGGGGGAAGATTGCAAATAAAAGAGAAATATGAGAAGAGCAATTCTGGCTTAATAAATAACCTTAAAGAGAAATAATGAAGAGGAGGTCTACAGCTTTAATGGCCTTCTTAAGATTCATTATTTTGAAAATAGCATTTCTTTTCTTTTTCTCTCTGCTTCCGGGTGCACACAAATTTGGAGACAGAGTTTGCTGGACAGCAGCTGGACAAGGAAATATCATGTATCACCCAACAGCAAGGATGGGGAGTTAATGTTGAAGACTTTCAAGTAGGGGCAAGGAAATGGCAGCCTTCCAGATGGGATGCCAACACCCATCAGTGCCAGCCAGCATTGCCAAATGACTAGGATGATAGGAGTTGTAGTCCAACATGATCTGAAAGGCTGTAGGTGCCCTGCTCCTCTTTTGAACGGGGTGTCTTTCACACTACACAATTATAGCTGTTTGACCCCCCCTGCCATAGCTTCATCTTATGGAATCTTGGGATTTGTAGTTATGGAAGGTACTTAAGATTTTCAGCCTGAAGATTCTAGTGCAACCTTTCTCAACCTTTTTGCCCTGATTTATTATTTATTATTTGTGCCATTTCTATGCTACCTTTCTCCCAAACTGGGACCCAAGGTGGCTCACAAAACAATTAAAATCACAGTTAAAACCAATTAAAACATACACAGTAAAAACAGATTAAAAACAGCATAAAAGCACACCCCAAACAAAAGTCACAATTATGTGTCAAAGACCTGCTTAAACAAGAATGTTTTTGCCTGCCAAGGAAGTGACAATAGAGTGGGGGCCAACCTAGCCTCCCTGGTGGAACCCTTGAAACAGTTTTCAGGTCTCAGGGAATCCTTGCCTAAAATTATTATATCTACAGCTCAAAAAAAAAAGGTGTGTTTTTTTTCCAATCTCAATATCTTGCAGAACCCCTAGACACCTCTTGTGGAACTCTAAGGTTCCAGGGAACCCTGGTTAAGAAACCCTGCTCTAGTGCCTCATCAAATTGCAAATCCCATGGTGCTGTAGAATGTAGCCACAGCAGTTACTGTCATATCAAATTGTGCATGAATCATGCACTGTGAAAGAGGGCAGCGATGGTTCAAGTATGCATGGATATCAGGTGACCGAACACTTTATGGCTTGTAGCGCAACATGGGGATGAATACCACAGAGAAGGGAGGCAGATTAAAGGTGTGTCTCTGGTGTCTTTGATCTACGACATGTTCTTAGAGTAATGGGCCTGAATATGTGAATCAGTCTACAAAAATTATGAGAGGCCAAAATGGGACCAAAACAAATCCTTTAATAAAGTTTAGGGGGGATTAAATGATCTGCTGCTTTTTCAAAAACAAAAAAAAAACTCTTCACATTTCTGTATTTTCAATTTGGTTTTCCCTTCTCTAGAATGCCCATTTATGATCCAATTTAGACCAAATTTGATATTTAGGCTTAAGTTGGCATCCTGAACAGTCAGCATCATTCAGCAAAATTGGTTTTGCTTCCCCCCTGCCCCCAGAAAATCATTGGCTTGGATCTATTTTGCTTTCATGACACTCATTTGAAGGATGGAAAGTGCCGCCAATCAAATTTTCACTTCATCCAAATCATATGTGAAATCCTCAACATCTTACCAAACATTGCCAGGGAAATTGTCCTGATTTTATAAATAAATAAAATATTTAAAATAGGCGGTGGAATAAATAAACAAATCTGTTCCAGGTCAGTCAGATAGAAGGGGTTCTAAGCTACACATCTGCCTAACATGCTCTTCTCCAAAGTTATGTTCAATGCCAGATTAAAAATTGGCTTCCACTAGCACAAGGGCAGGGATTAGGGTTGCCAGCTCAGAATCATCCCAGGTTCTGAGGCTTCCAAGTCAAAGCTGTAGACCTAGGGGTTGTCTATATGGCAGAAATACCCTTATAGAATTCAAGGAGAATGCAATTTGTCTTAATGAGATTCTTCTCCAATCTTCCATATTCAGAAGTGGGGGGGAGCAAAAATGCCAAAAACTATGCAAAGTTGTTTGCGGATTTTCCTTTTTTTTTTTTTAAAGGCTCCACAAGGAATGTGCATTCCTGCTTGTTAGGACAACCAATTCACTTTGCTGCACATTCCCGATAGGAGCAGAAGTGGAAAGCTGACTGGTCAGATGTGCAAAGTGGGCACAATGTGCTGGCAAGGCCAGTGCCCCAAACTGCCATGTTGGATTTTCGCCATAGTGATTGTGTGCTGAGGTGATGAAACAGCCTTTTTTTCTATTTATTTAAGCGGAATATCACACATTCACACCTTGGATATGCTTTTTTTTTAATACTGTTCAGTAGCAGCAACTGGTGACAGTAAAAATGCAAGTAATTCACTCTCACCTGCCATATTGATTCGCAGGCATGTCTGTTTGAATAACGAATGCGGATAGCTTTGCATGCCTGCGATCTTGCAAAAAAAAATCCTTGAGACATATGAAAGCTGCTGTGAATTGGTATTAGTGCCCATCAATCCATATTTTATAGCCTTGTATAAACAATAACTCCTGGAGATTTCTTTGTGTTATGCATTAAGTACCAACCTCAGTTCCTAACAGTTTGTCCTTCAAACACTTAGGGAATATATTTAACGGTTTGGAAATTAAGACAGAAAATTTAATTAAACAGGTTGTCCCCAGATCAAGGGGAAATGAAGGGATTATTCCTTCTCACTTACTTATGGAACTGGGATAAGGAAGGTTTAATCTTGCCTTCTTGATTTGAGTCTGAAGTTGGATGCAGAGGAGAGCAGAAGGTAAACCCTGACACCACAAGGACTAGAAGGGAAGTAGGAAGCAACTGTTTGCAAATTGCAGCAATAGATCAATTAAGGCTTGCAAATTGGAGCTTGCTCCTCCTCTACTAGCTGAGCTGGAGATTTGCACTCAGATTTTTCCTTTTGCCTGCAGCGGAGCCCATCAAAACTGGAGAATTTGTCCCCCGCCTAGAGATGGCCAGCAAAAACTGGAGACTCAGGTTCAGGCGCTGACATCGTGAAATCTGCAGCCCTCCAATCATAGTTGGACTGCAGCTCCCAACCTTGCTTACCACTGGCTGTGGCGACTAGCGTTCATGTGACGTGCCATTCAATAACATCTGGAAGGCTGCATGACTTCCACCCTTACCTTAGGAGCAGGGACTGTGGGGTTGTGGCTCATCCTTTCTCTTGAGGTCATAGCACCTCCTGGTTCCTCTAGTTCCAATAGGACTTTATTTGACTTCTGAGGTCAACAGCCTGAATTTGTGTTTTATACTAGGTCACATTTAAATTCCACTTCATCTTTTATTGAACTGCTGTACAGATAGAAAGGCAGGAAGTCTGGATCAAAGAAGAAATCATAAGTGAATTCTTGTAACCTAACTTCCCCCACATCTTCCAATACTTCTAGCTATAGGCATGGTCTCCGTCATCCAAATTCCTGGATGTTTTGTTCCGTGTCAACTTCTCCTCTCCGAAATTCAAGCCAGCTGCCACTAATTAAATTCTGCTTTTCGAGCATCCCTCCCCACCCTGGCCCCGCTTTACTAAATCCCCACAAATCATCTCTAACGCTTCCCATTCCTTGGCCGCTAAACTAGCTGGCCTGTAATCCCTCACCTCATGGTGTGATCCTTTCCTGAACGAAGTCAGGCCTGGAGCTTTACTCTGGATCTCAGGAGCCCAACCTGTCAGTCCAGGGAGAGAATGAGAGAGCGTGTGCGTGTGTGTCTAAAAATACCACTTAAGACCTTAGCTAATTTCTAATCCTCATTCTCTGTTAAGATCCCTGCCTTTGCCAGATGGGCTCCTTCCCCTGCTTGGATTTACAGTCTTCCTTAAGAATTGCAAATCCTTAGCACAACCATTCCCTTTGTTATCTGTATATGGGCTCCTCCTCTATCAAGCTACACAGACTGTGATCCCCGGTCTTAGCCTTGGGAACAACATAAGCCAAATAACTGTGCAGCGCTCCACCTTCTTTCATCACTGGTTCAGCTTCTTAGGGGGTGACTAATTTAGGCTGGGCTCAGAGAAACTCTCCACCAGATGGATGTATGAGTCCAGTGCGGGACAGTTGCTTGTTCAGGGTCATCCTAGGCCCCAAAAGACGGCCACTGGTGATGACACTAAGCATTATCCATGGAGTACCAACCATGGCTACTCACACCTTCTCACAATTAGCTAACACACATTGGAAACTGCTTAATGCAGTATAGATGTGTAAATAGCTATTGCTTAAAACAATTTGTAAGCTGCTCTGATAGCCTTGTGGCTGAAGAGCGGGGTATAAATAACTAAATACATTTTTTAAAAAATAAATTAAATTTAAAAATTCTCATTCAAACATACACATACACATAGCCATACATACCCCACCAATATTTTCCATTTTGGAAATTAAGATTTCGCTAAAAGGGATGTTCCCAAATCAAAGTGAAATGAGGGAATTATTCCTTCTTGCTTGCTTACGGAAATGCCAGAAGGTGGACGTAGAGGAGAGCAGAGGGTGAGCCCTGGCACCACAACGACTGGGAGGGAAGGAGGAAGTAACTGTTTTGAAATTGTAGCAACAGATCAATTCAAGCTTGCCACTTGTAGCATGCTCCTGTTTTACCAGCTGATCTGGAGATTTGCACATAATCCTTCCCTCTGGACTGGAGCTGAGCCCACCAAAACTGCAAAATGTGCACTTTTGTCTCCCACCTGGAGATGGCTGTTGTCGTCAACATTTTATATAGCACCATCAGTGTACATGGTGCTTTACATGAGCACTTTACAATTTGACAGTTCCCTGCCCTCGGGATTATAATCTAAAAAGACAGGGCACACAAGGGAAAGGGGGTAGCATTGGGAGAGGGGATTAAGCCCAGCACTTACACTGTGTTAGCTTATTGCCCCCAACAAGCTGGGTACTCATTTTACAGACCTACGAAAGGATGGGAGGCTGAGTCAGCCTTGGAGCCCTGCAGAATCGAACTCACAACATTGTGGCTGCAATAGTGGCATTGAACCACTGTGCCACCAGGGCTCCAAGGGATGAAGAGGAAACTGAAGAAATTTCTCTCCCACCTGGAGATGGGCTGCAAAAACTGGAGACTCAGGGCCAGGCCCTGAGATATGGCAACTCTAGTGGCAAAGTTAGGTGGAAACAACAGAGTGGAACAACAGAGATGCTAATGTTCAGGATGCATTTGCACAGGTAGGATTAGATAGACTGTCCTTTCTCTGCTTAACCAAGGCTCACCTTCCCTCCTGACCTAGGGCTTATCTATATGGGCAATAAAACTTGTATGCACCCTGTATTCGCTGCACAGTTGACACACAGCATTTTTTACTATGCACATTTTCACTGAGGTTTCTGCAAGAAATCTCAGATCTGTGGGATTCGCATTTTGCTCTGGATTTGAAGGGAAAACTTGGATGTTGGGCTGTGTGGCAGCCGAGGATTGGCTTTGGAGCAAAGCCAGGGTTGGACTTCTAGTGGTTGGGAATCCATTCTGGCACTTTATTTTATTTTTTTTTCCAGTTGGGTACATATCTGGATAAGCGTATATCTGTTGGACTGGATGGCCCTTGAGGTCTCTTCCAACTCTATGATTCTATGAAGATTAAAACTGTTTGCCACAGTTATGAGGTAGGTGTGGGGTTTCCTACAAGTGTAGTCAAACCCTCAGACTAATATTGGCATCACTTTTCCTGCTGCGTCTTAAATCTCTCGTGATTGTTCAAGGGGGAGAAGACATTTTGGCTTTGCGTTTGTCTATACGAGCCAAAAAAAAAAAACCCTTGGATTGGTTTACAGTAATGTCAAATTACAGCAGCTGCAACTTGTCTTAATGGTTTTTTCGGCAGGCATAAGCTTCACATGCCTGTAAGTCAAGATGGTGGCCATGAGTGATTCCCTCCTTTTTTTACTTATCTTAATTTGCCGCTGCCAAATTTTTATTTAAAAAAAACCAAACTATTTCCAATGTGCACTGAAGCGATATTTTGCTTTTATCAAAAAAGAAAAAAAAACACTCCCATTTTCTCGCCTTAGCGCTCGCTTGCTAAGATGAAAATCCAACATGGCGGCACCAGGCGCTTGCCCTATTAGCAAGCCCCGCCCCACCCCGCTCATCTGGCCAATCATTTTTACGCTTCCTTTCATATGGGAAAGTGATTCATATTGAATTGCTTGTCCCAGTGAAGGGGAAAGTAAAAGCTACAAAGATGTTTCCTGCATAGTTTTTGGCATTTTGGCCCCCCTCTTTCACAATACAGTGGAACAACGCAGAATGCCACTAAGACAGGTAGGATTCTCCTTGTATTCCATGAGGAGTATTTTTGCCATTTAAACAACCCTTTGCTGAAGAGCAGGAGCAAATGTGACTCCCCAATTTTCCAGCCCAGCTAGCTAAAAAGAGCTAGGATTTCTCTTGCTTTTCCATCCCCTTGATTTTTCTCTTCATAAAGATTAGCTTTCTTACTACAAGGAAGCAGGGTTGGTGTAATTGCATTCCAGAGGAAAAAGCAAGCTTATGAAGTAATCTGATCTTTCATAGAGCTGAATCCGTAACACCCAAACCCTGCTGAATGTGCTAACCTTGCTAACTAAGCACACACAATTTACTTGCAGGCATCAAAGGAGCATCAAAGTTGATTTTCCACCATTTTATTTCCAGAACACATACTGTCCTGAGCCTCTGACCTCAAGGTGTCATACATGGTGCTTTCCCTCTCCACTTTCTACTCACAACAATCCTGTGAGGTGGGCCACAGTGAGAGAGAGCGCATACTCTCCAACTGTCCCAATTTGGCAGGGACAGTCCTGATTAATACTCAGTCATCCCACTTTTTCTGCTGCTTTTAAAATGTTCCCGTTTCTGTCTTTGCCTTCTACTTTCCCCCATTTTCCTCAACTTATTTCAATTGCTACAAACTGAGTTCAAATTGGCAAAGTATTCTGAAGTTACAGTAGGACCCTTGTACCCGCTGGGGATTGGTTCTGGGCCCCACCGTGGATAATGAAATCCATGGATAATAGCAAACACCATTGAAAATAATGGGACTTCCGGTTTAAAATACCATCGAGTTGCCTTGGAGGACCTAGAAAATGGCTAGAGAGGATGCATTTTCTAGGAAGACTCTATGGTAGCTGTGTTGAAACGAAAACCGTGGATAACTGAATCTGGATATTGGGGTCCTAGTGTAGTTAACTCAGTAAGGGGAAAGGGGTGGGCAAAATCCTACCCTTCTCAGGAGGCATAGGCAAAAGTGATCTGCTGCAACCTCTCTTAATGTGTTACAAAAAATGTGACAATATGTTACGAATGTGGATGTATGCAAACAGGCGACCTAAAATGGAGATTTTCACAATGCATATGTGACATTTGAAGCAAGGAAACAAAGAAAGCAAGAACTCTACCTGACCTTTCTTTATTGCTAAGATGGAAATGACTTGCAGAATGGACCTTATCAACAAGTATGTGCTCTTCCTTGTTAATAATGTTTGCCATCTTGACCACATTCTGATGTAGTTTGGCCACAAATGTCCCAGTTTGCAGGGTGTGAGGGTGACTGTCTGGGGGTCACCTAGTGAGTTGCATGGCTTGGTGAGAATTAGAACCCCCACCTCCCAAGTTCCCAGTCCCTTACCGGAGTCTTTATGCCACACTGGCTTATGTTGTTTCATGGCTTTGTTTCCCAGCTAGGACTGTGAGATAAAAGGCATCATTCCTGCTACACAGCCACAGCTCCACATGGAGCCCTTTCACATTACGCAGTTATAGCGTTATGATTCCACTTTAAACTGCCATGGTTCCATCCTATGGAGTTCTCAGATTTGCAATTTAGGGAGGGGTACTTGGAATTCTCAGCCAGAGAGCTGTAGTGCCTCCCCAAACTACCAATCTTAGGATTCTATAGGATGTACCCACGGCAATTAAAATGAAATCACTAGTGCTATAATTGTTTAGGAGATTATCAGATAGGGACGAAAAAAGTGTCCCCATCTCGCTACGTTCTAATCCACCACCCTCCCGTCCCTGTAATGCTACAAATAGAAAAATTTTCAGACCTACCTTTAGTGCGATTTTCCCTTCCCCCCAATAGTCCAGGAGTGAATGGAGCTCACGCAGAGCTGCATTCATTTCCTGGAATGGAAATCCTGTTCTCATGAGAGGACAATCGCATGGGAAATTCAAAAAGAAAAAGAAAAAGAAAGGTTAAAAAGTTACACTAAGCACAAAAACACACTTAAAAAGTACAAGTAACCTGAGGAGGGTACAAAAAAGTGTGTCACTTACCTCAATCTCCCGATCGCACCCGGAAGTGTTCTGCCACGGACCTCCCAGTGCTGCTGGCATTGCGCCAGCATAATGGGGCACCTTTTCACTCACCTGTTGTTCCATTACAGAATGGGCAATTTATTGATGGCTTAGCCTGTCAATAAAAAGAACCACTGGCGGAATGAAATCAGCATGGAGGTATGACGACATGAGCATGACGTCATCTGAAAATCAAGCCCTTTCATGATCTTCATCGAATAATAGGGCATCACGTCATATTTAGGGCATCTAATAATCTCTTTAGTGTGAAATGACCCTTGTTGTCTGGTCTTTACTTTAGACTCATTGTCATCTGTTCCTTAGACCTGATTCCTGGGAAAGGCAGGGTCAGAAGTTGGGCCATGCAACCAGTCAGGGAACCTTGACTGTGCAGACTCCCTCAGCGGGAAGAATACGGGGTTTAGGGTCCACTAACTTCCCTTGACCTCTGTGTGTGTTGAAGTTCTGGTTCCGGTTCTGCCGAGGAACTTGGAAATGCTACCTTTCTCAAATTGCAATCCCCACAGTCCCTCCGTGGCCATGCATAATCCTTTCAGGGAGTTTTGCTCTTCCTTTTTCTAGGAAACATTCTCTTAATTTGGCCCTTCACGTTTCAATTGCCAGTCGTTTACTTTGTAAACTGTGTTCCTGCTGAGTCACATGTGTGATTTTTCTATTTTATACTTTTGCTTTATTGGGAACTCTTTCATTTTATTGACAAGGCGTCAGCGTAAAGAGAAACTTTTCCAGTCAGTAAATATGACACTGTTTATTTATTTGGCTTGTTGTTCTGTCCTAGGACACCTCCTAAAGGACAGCACCCTTGTTTCCTAATTCAGGCCATGTTTACACTTCCAAGACGAAGAAGGAAAACTAGGTAGGCAAACCAAGGAACTGGGATCCATGAGCAGGGCCTATTGATGGAAGCTTGTTTGTCCAGTTTGTCCAGTATGACTCAAAGTCCTGTGAGCATGAGGTCAAGCAGGGAGAGCGACTCACATGACCCCCATGTCTTGCTTTCACTTTGCAGCACAGCAGCCTGAAAAAAAGTTAGTCAGTTGCAGCAGCAGTGTCTGGCAGTTTTCAGAACATCCTGAGAATGCTTCTGGGGGTTAAAATTCAGGGTGTTAGCAGTAGAGAGAGAACTGAGATATCAGTCCCAGGAGTGGTTTAAGGAATTTGGGGGGGCCCTGCAATGCTTTATTTTTTTGGGGGGGGGCATATGTTATCTCAGGTCAGTGTAACCTAACTCAACCTAAGCTATTCACAGTACAGGATATTCAGATTATTACTAATAACGTTTTTGCAGGAGGAGGGTTACGACGGGGGCACCCACAATGATGGGCCCCCCTGCAATGCTTTATTTTGGGAGCCCCCTATGCTTATCTCAGGTCAATGTAAGTTACCGTAACTCCACCTAAGCTATTCACAGTACAGGATATTCAGATTATTACTAATCATGTTTTTGCAGGAGGAGGGTTACTATGGGGGCCCCCACAATGACAGGGTTATGGTGCCTTAAACCGGTCCTGATCAGTCCCATTCACCAGACCCGAAGTCTGCTGGGAGAAATACCAGTCTTTGGATACCGAATCCCATCCAGATAGATTGAAAAGGCCCAGGGTCCATCTACATGAGGG
Source organism: Gambelia wislizenii (assembly GCA_030847615.1). Lineage (NCBI taxonomy): Eukaryota > Metazoa > Chordata > Lepidosauria > Squamata > Crotaphytidae > Gambelia > Gambelia wislizenii. The sequence continues at coordinate 4,196,325 of JAUMIR010000012.1, read as the reverse complement.
GGGGAAATCCAAAGTACCTCGTAGTACAGTAGGACCCCAGTATCCATTGATTCATTATCCACTGATTCAATTATTCACAGGACACAAAACAGCACACCTACCATAGAGTCTTCCTAGAAAATGTGTCCTCTCTAGCCATTTCTAGGTCCTCCAAGGCAACTCTATGGTATTTTAAACTGGAAGTCCCATTATTTTCAACAGCATTCACTATTATCCATAGTTTTCAGTATCCATGGGGCCCCTCAGAACTAATCTGCAGCAGATACAGAGGTCCTACTGTATTGGCATCTTGCAGCAGCAGCGACCAGACTAAATGGTTTTTCTGGTCTTAGAAGCCCCCATAAGCCTTGCATTCCTGATGGCGGCCGTGAGTGATTTACTTGCATTAGTTCTTCACTGTTGTTTGTTTTTTAAAGTCGTCCCAAGGTGCGCTGGTGCGGATCGAGCAGTTTTCCAATTTTATAGGAAAGCAAAACAGAAAATATTCATCCTGTTTTATTGCCTTAGCGAGCGATCATTAAGGTGAAAATCCAACATGGCGGCAGCAGGTGTTTGCCCTGCTAGCAATCCCCACCCCTGATCTCACCTGGCCAATCGGCTTTGTGCTTCACTTCAAATTTCCTGCCGTTCGATAGTCCAAATGAGTAGGAATATACACCCCCCTCGCCGTTTTTGAAAAAGTACGGGAAAATCTGCAAAGGCTTTTACCCCGTTGTTTTTGCCGTTTTGGGCCCCCCTCCTTCCAAACAGTGTGGATTGGCACTGGATCCCATTTAGACAGGTAGATTCCCAGCGAATTCCATGAGGGGTATTTTTACTGTTTAGATGGACCCCCAGATTTTATTACTGTTGTTTCCAATTTTATACTGGATTAAAATCACCTGACTTGGGAAACTAGTATGAAAAGGCTCTGATGGTACCAGGAGCTAACAGAAAATATTCTGGGATAAACAAAACGTGTATGGACCTCCAAAATAAAACCAAAAAAGATAGGAACAAAATCTGGGACTTGTGGTCCTTTTTAATCAGTCTGGATGCACAGAGAGACATTATAGCTGGTGAACCCAAGCAGCTGTTTAAATGCATAGGAGCACAGGCCAGTGAAAAAGTTGGCAATTTCATAAGAGACAGTCAAATTATTTATTTATATTTATCTATTTAATTTGTATTCTGCCTTTCTCCCAGAATGGGACTCAAGGCAGCTCACAACATATAAAATACAGTTGTGCCTCTGTATCCACGGATTTGGTGTCCATGGATTCAAGTATTCACATCTTGAAAATATTCTTTAAAAAATAACAATCCAAAAAGCAAACCTTGATTTTGCCATTTTATAGAAGGGACACCATTTTGCTATGTCATTGCATATGATGGGACTTGAGTATTCAAGGATTTTGGTATCCACGGCGGGTCCTGGAACCAAACCCCAGTGAATATGAAGGGACAACTATAAAATTAAATATACAATAATTACAAATTAAAAACAATTGCCAAAAGGCCTTCTCTATTCTCAATGAGACTGCCAGGTCAAACATCTTCTTCCCTGGGAGGGTGGGGGGAACCCCACAGGCTGATTTTTAAAGATATTTCAGCATTAAAGGAAGGAGGGCAGGAAAGGTCTCTATTCTCTTGGTAGGATCTCACTGAACATTGAGGCCTAATCCACACTACACAAATAATCTAGTTTGGAACTGGATGATATGCCATGGCACCTTCCTATGGAATCCTGGGATTTGTAGTTTTACAGGTCTTTCAAGGAGTGCTGGTGCCTTGCCAAACTATCAATCCCAGGATCCCATAGGCAGGAGCCATGGCAAACCATCCAGTTCCAAACTGGATTATTTGTGTAGTGTGGACGCACCCTCAGAAATCATTTTTGCTGACCTCAGTGGCTAGACTGTAGTCCTGTACATGCTCAGCAGGGAGTAAATCTGGGATGTGTAGTTTGACAGGTCTTTCAAGGGTGCTGGTGCCTCACCAAACTACCAATCCCAGGATCCCATAGGCAGAAGCCATGGCAAATCATCCAGTTCCAAACCGGATTATTTGTGTAGTGTGGATACACCCTCAGAAACCATTTCCCCTTATCTCACTGGCTAGATCGCAATCCTGTACATGCTGACCTTGGAAGCAAATCCCCTTGAGCCCAACAGGGCAGTTACTCCTAAGTAACTAAGTTCCTAAGTAACTAAGTTACTCTATGAGCAACGCGCTAGAGCTGGCCTGGAAAGGCTCGCCTTGGAGATGCGGAAAAGCCAAGAAAATGCTGACTCTTCGCAGCTCCACCCGCCAAGTGCCCGGAGTGATTCAGCAGGAAAAGCGGGGGAGAACACCCAGCCGACGCCGCCGATTGGTCGGACCTCCTGGTGACGTCACCGCGCCGTTCAGTCCGATTGGTGAAGCGGGAGGCGGAAGAAGTGGACGATGACTCAGCAGAATAAATCCCCAGGACTTAAAAGTGCGGGGCGAGCCGGCAGCGCGTTGCTTTAAACGGGGAACGCGTTAGCATCGTTGGTAACGTGGTGAGTGAAGGCAGAGGAGGGGATGGAAAGAATGGGAGGGTGGGTGAGGCTGATTCCAACTTTGATAGTTTAAATTTAATGTATGCTTAAATTTTTAGATGAATTTATAAATTTATTAAATGCATTAATAATAATAATAATAGTCGGGAATGGGTCCCCCCCGCACCTTTTCTTTTATTCTTTGCTGTCAACCAAACTTTAAAAGGTTATATATACACAGTTGTCCTTTCCTTCATATTTGCTGGGGTTTGGTTCCAGGATCCGGGTAGATACCAAAATCCGTGGATACTCAAGTCCCATTATAAGCAGTGGCATAGCAAAATGGTGCCCCTTATATAAGGTGGAAAAATCACGGTTTGATTTTTGGATTATTATTTTTTAAAGAATATTTTCAAGCCGTGAATACTTAAATCCATGGATACCAAAATCTGTGAATACTCAAGTCCCATGATATGCAATAGCATAGTAAACTGGTGTCCATTCTATAAGATGGCAAAATCGAGGTTTGCTTTTTGGATTATTATTTTTTTAAGAATATTTTCAAGCTGTGAATACTGTACTTAAATCCGTGGATGCCAAAATCCATGAGTACTCAAGTCCCATTATAAGCAATGGCATAGCAAAATGGTGTCCCTTCTATAAGATGGCAAAACCAAGGTTTGCTTTTTGGAGTATTATTTTTTAAAGAATATTTTCAAGCCCTGAAGACTTAAATTCGTGGATGCCAAATCCATGGATACGGAGGGACAACTTTATATAGTCTAAAAAGACACATGTAACCCTGAAAGCCTTACTAGCTTGTTTTCCTGTACTTACAAATATTGGTTCATTGTGATTTAAAAGGAAGAATAGCCGCAAACGTCTATGCAGGGTCACTGCCCGGCAGTTATTGTTAATGTTATCACAAGTAACTGGTTATTTATAAGTTTAACATGAATGATGATCTTCTTTGTGGCAGTGAATTTTGTGTTGCTTGCTGTAAAAACCGAAGCATTTGAATAATTGAACTCCTTTTTTTTGTAGACGACAAAGTGTTGAGAAGCAGACGTCTTCCTAATAATGGAATTCCCAAACCTGGGTGAACACTGCTCGGAGAAGACCTGCAAGCAATTGGGTAAAAAACTACAGACATGCAGAAGGGCTGTGACGCCATTTTGTTCATGTTGTTTTCTGACTTTTCTCTAAGGGTGGGATGTCTGGGAGCCATAGATAGCATCCTAGAGATACTGTACTTGCAAGTAATGAATATAGTTGTTTAAGCTTTTTTGTTCTTTTTCCCCAAACTACTGCAGCTTACTTTTAAAAAAAAACTAATATATTATGTATTCATTCAAAGCAAATGTGCTTTTGAGTCAGAGATGTGCTAGTCCTGCCCTCTAAAAAGACATGACACAAAAGGAAATGGGATGAGGGGGGGAAAGGAACTAGATAGAACCTAGATTTTTTTTTAACAACATGCATGTATATGTAGGTTCCTACTGATAGTATTGTGTAATGGACAATGTGTTGGGACTTTGGAGGCCGGGACAGAATTCTTGCTCAGCCTCCCAGTCATTAGCTCAAGCCAGTGGGTGCCAATTGTAACCTACCTTAAAGGATTGTACTAATTTTTAATTTCCTTTGGAAAAAAATTGATGGGAACATTGGGTGAAAACATGTTGAATAAATGATTGAATGTGCTTTGAGCCCTTTTTAAATAGAATAACAGATAATATTGTAAGAGATCCACTGGTGTCTGGGTTTAGGCTAAAGCTTTGGCAATGATGGCCATTACCTCTGAGCATCTGAGAGTGGGAGAATCAATCTATTCTATTCTGACACACCCAATTTCTGATAACTGGCTCTTTCTGGAGGGAAGGATGGCGCTTTTTCAGTGTTAAACCATCATATGGAAGATGTATTTTTTTATGCTGTGACAGACCAGCATGGCTATCTCTTTGCAAATTATTTATACAAGTTTCCAGAGGGATGGCTGACTCACTGGAGAGGGTTAGATGTTGGATTGCCTCAGAGACTGCTTAGAAATATTGTCTCTCCTGAAGACCTTCCACTAAATTCTTGTTCTTCTCCTTATAGACTTTCTACCCCTGAAATGTGATGCATGTGAGGAGGTCTTCTGTAAAGACCACATTACCTATGACCGGCACAAGTGTTCTTCTGCATACAAAAAGGTATGTTTGTTATCTAAAATCCTCTGGTGCTGGGAGAGGGAAAGCTAACAAGGGAGCAAAAAATAAGATAAAAACAAAATAAAAAAATAAATTAAAAAATAACAAAAAAATGGAACTGGAATTACCAGGATAGTTTCACTGGAGAAGGTGAGAGTTTCTGTGAACTTGAGATGATGAAACTGGAACTTAAAAAAATAAGACTAGCCTCTTGTCTTGTTGGTGTCTGCCTTTAAATTGTTTCTGATTTAAGTCAACCCAAAAGTGAACCTACCACAGGGGTTGGCAAGACTTGTTCAGAGGAGGGTTGCCATTGTCTTCCTCTGAGGTTGGGAGAGTGTGACTTGCCCAAAGCCACCCACTGAGTTTCCATGGCCGAACGAGGATTCAAACCCTGGTTTCCCAGAGTCCTAGTCCAACACTCAAGCCACTACACCATGCTGGCTCTGGCCTCTTGTTTAATATCTCAGGTTGCATTCATAGTAATATAATAATACTATTTATTTCTTACCCATCTCTATATGGATCAAGGAGGGGAACAACAACAGATTAAAATACAACAGCAGATTAGACATACAACACCAGTTTAAAAACATATAACATCAGTTAAAAGAACACATAAAACACCAATGCATATTAAAACAGTACATCACATTTCTAAGCAAAGCTTAGGCTTGTGGTTGAAGGTGTGAGCTGACGTATCTTCTATTTTTGTTGCTCCTTGGGTGTGAATTAATAATAATAATAATAATAATAATAAAAACAATTTATTTGGGGCAGCTTATAACATTTTAAAATATACATTTAAGACCCTCCATCCCACCCACCCCTTAAAATACAATTAAGTAATCCAAAAAATTAAAACATACTTAATAAATACTAATTTATTTTTGCAAAGTGGCTGAGATTTTGATCAATCTGCTAGCTTCCTTGGTCCAGTACATGCATCTGTTAAGAGAGCAGGCTCTTGGCAGAGTACAAGAAATAGCTTTGAACACCTTGCAAAGTGTCCTTCCTAACTTAAAATCCAGTCACTCTTTTTAGAATATGCAGGTTCCAGTCTGTCCTCTCTGTAACACTCCCATCCCAGTCAGAAAGGGGGAGATGCCAGACGCCGTTGTTAGTGCTCATATGGACAGAGACTGTAAACATGATTCTGCCCAACAGAAACAGAAGGTAAGGAACTTCTCTCATCCTTCTTTACTGGATGTAAGTGTTAGCTACTGTTATTGTTATTGTTAATGTTATAATATTTATTGATATTCTATCTTTTCTCCAGTTTGAGGCTCAAGGCAGCTTGCAACATGTAAAAAAAACAGTTAAATTTTTACAAAATTCAAAAGTTACAAAGTGATTAAACTATTAAAAAAAACAGTCAAAAACATAAACCATTGTAAACACAAATGTGTGTGCCAGGCACAAAAATAACAAAGAGAAAAATCCTACAGATTGTTTAGGAGGGACGGGCCTTATACAGTCAGTCCTCAGAGGCTTGTCAAAACAGAAATATCTTCGCCTATGTGCAAAAAGAGAATAGGGGGGGTGCCAGTCTAATCTCTCTTGGAAAGTAGTTCCAGAGCAAAATAACCTAAAGATCAAGCCAGTGGTTTGAGATTTTTGCTCTGGATTTCCTGATGGATCACATCAGAGGTGGGGATCACATGGCCCTCGGCATGTTGTTGTCCCAGCAGCCCTACCCAGCATGGTCAATGACAAGGAAAGCTAGGAGTTAGAGTCCCAACAACATGGTGATGGTTGCATGATTCCCCTTCTAAAATGAGTAAGGCATTTTAGTTGGGAATCCAATTTTGGAATGTCATCCTCCCAAGGTTTGTTCTCTGCAAAGGAGTGGGAAATTTCCTCCCCCACCCTTTTGTTTTGCAAGCCTGAAGAATTTCAGGGAAAATGGGGTTTTATTTACTTCAAAGTCTTTCATATGATAACATATGAAATTCCTTAGGGGAAGATTGTCAGGGGTGCTTGAGCCAGAACAGAAAGATCCTTTCTCTGTTCCTTCCACCACCCCTTTCTCTTTTCCTTAATTGAGGGGTGGGCAAAGTGCAACCCACGGGGTGCATGTGGCTACAGGGAGCACACAGCTCTCTTGTTGCAACAGCTCCCCTGGCTGCTAGTCCATTTCTGGGCACAATTCAAAGTGCTGTTGATGACCTATAAAACCCTATGCGGCTTGGGTCCAGGCTATTTGAAGGCCCATATCTCCTTTTATGAGACCATCAGAGCCCTAAGAGCTCTGGAGAATCTTTCTCTCTGTTCCACCACCTTTCCAGGCTTGTTTGCTGAGAGCAAAGGAGAGGGCCTGCTTGGTGGCTGCTCTGAGACTTTGGAACTCTCTCCCGAGGGAGGCCACTATGGCCCCAGCCTTGCTTTCCTTCTGTCAGCAACTTAAAACATTTTTATTCTGTCAGGCTTTTAGAAACTGGGCTTTTAATGAAGTGTGGTGCTGTTTTTAAGGTTTGTTTGTAGCCTAAAAGTGAATTTTAGTTCTTTTAACTTTATAAATTGTTTAATGGTTTTAAAATAACTTTTATATTTGTCATTTTATTGTTTCAAATATGTGGTTCTCTAGGGGACATGGGGGCATTTCTACCACATTTTGCCCCATTGGGCCATTTTAGGCCTAGAAAACACCTTTTGAAAGATAGGTGTAAACTGGAAGTGACTTCTGATCACTTTCTGTTTTGAAAAAAGCCCTCTCCTGGGCCTAAAATTGCCCAGGGGATCTAACCAGCATGGCAAAAATGCCCCCCCCCCATAGCAACCTAGAGGGCATTGGGAGACATTTCGGAGCACAAAATTGGTGTTTCTTTGTGGTGGGTGTGTAGCTCACCAGAGTCTCCTGAGGGCTCATGCTGTGGCCCCCTAGCCTCCCACAGTTGCCCACCCCTGAGCTGCACGTTTCTCTGCATCCATGGTTTAACCTGTTCTAGTTCTAGTTCTAACTTGATGTTTTTGGGGAATGTTTAGATCTTCACACACAAGTGCTTCCTCCCAGGATGCAAAAAGAGAGAGATGATGAAGCTGGTTTGCGACCAGTGTCACGAGAACTTCTGTCTCAAGCATAGGCACCCTCTGGACCACGCTTGCCAAGGACAGAGCCGTGCCATTTCCAAAGCAGGGTAAGGGTACGACTTGGGAGGCTGACATTACTTTGTTGGCTCAGGCAACTGTCTGCTGAGAACATGCAGGTTCATGTTGGGGAGACTTTGTAAAACAAGCTTTTGAAGATTTCCAAGTACTGAAGTCTTGGCCTGTCTGGCTGCAGCCTGTCAGCCCCATGTCACCTGTCCATCACCACATCAGCCTTGGAACATCACCAGGGCTCATGCCTTATAATATCACAAAGGACTTGTCCCATTGTGTCAAGTTTTGGCATCCAAATCTTAGGGACAGGATAGTCCTATCCTCGTGTAACCCTATGTATTATTTATTGGTTTGGCCAGTGTGTGGGGAAACCTGACAAGAGGGGCTGTTCTTATCAGTCGAGTTGAGAAAAAGAGGGAGAGGTAGAGAGAAGCTGCATCTGCCAGGGATAAGGACTGGGCCCTTTCATCTTGAAGGAGGTACAGTCAGCCCTCCATATCCACAGATTCAACCAACCACAGTTTGAAAATTAAAACAAAAAATTCTGAAAAGCAAACCTTGATTTTGCCGTTTTATATAAGGAATGACACTTTAGTACACCATTGTATATAATGGGACCTGAGCATCCATGGATTTTGGTATCCATGGGGGGTCCTGGAACCAAACTCCAGCAGATACCAAGGGCCCACTGTAATGAAATTTTGGTTCCATGCATTAGTGTATGTGTGCCTTCAAGTTGCCTGTTAACTGATGGTGTCCCTATGAAGTTCATAGGGTTTACTTAGGCAAGGAATCCTGAGATGCAGTTTTGCCAGTTTCTTCTCTGAATTATAGCCTACACCACCTGGTATTTGTTGGTGGTCTCCCATCCAAGTACTAGCCAGAACTGACCCTGCTTAGCTTCCGAGATCAGACAGGATCCGTTGCCTTTAGGGTATTTAGACTGGGGACAAAAAGGTAAATTCCTTGTAATGAAATATCTATTATGTATTTCTACCTATTTTATATCTTTACTTGAGGCCTTTAAGATTTGCCTCCATGTTTGTGTGTTATACTATTGAGCAAGCACATACCATATGTTTGCAATATTCATTATAGGTCTCATGTCAAGTTACAGTGTTGTCCCTCTTCTGGGTTCTTTGAAACACAAGCAGAGTTTAAGTGCAAAATACTGTAGGTACATTTTTAAAACAACACTGCAACAAATTATATATTAAATCAAACACATGGCCACTGTCCCACATGTTCCATGCATCCAGTGAGGTGCCAGTCAGAATTGTAGAAATGTGTGTATATGGCTGAGTAGTGCAGCATAAGTTGAAATCAACTTGATGGCAACCAACGACAACATAGGATTAAAAATAGATATTAAGATAGCAAGAATGAATAACCTTAAAGCAACTTACAACTTAACAATCAGCACAGCTCTCCCATAGGCTATACCTACCCCTTCTTCCCAAACTGGAAGTGATGAGGTAATTTCTGATTTTCTGAAATGACTAAAGCATGGTAAAGGAGAGGATTGTCTTAAGGGGAGAATTGCTTCCCCTGTTGGTTTCCAGAGGAGCAATTCTACATGTTTCCTGTAACTTTTAAAGGACAATCAAGTACAAAATAAGATATAAGCCATAGAATTAAATCTCATTAGAAGGAATAGATGATTTGGAGAGGCATCTGGGGTATCTTAAGCTATCTGATGTGGGGGGCTTGTAGTCCCACCCCCCACATTGTGTCAGGAAACATGCCAGGAACCAGCAGCTGACGGATCACTATGAGCAGCAGTGATGTTGAAGAATAGGAGCTCAGGAGAGGCACAGGGACCTCCCAGAAAGCCTCTGGGGCCTGTTTGTGGTCCGTGGGGTACACAATCCTATCCCTTCTATAGAGTGACACAAGCCAAAAATACAGGCCCTTGCCCTAAGGAATTTACAATGAAGTATTTTATTTGGGAGCTGGGAAAGATGCAAGGTTGGGAGGGATCAATGTGGCAGTGACTTAATCTTATATTATAGGCCAATATAACCATTCGAACAGTGTGGACTTGAAAAGTTAAAACCCTTACCATTTCTACTGGGCTTCTGAGGATCATCCATTCCTTTCTTTCTAAAACAGCAGAACATTTTCCCTCTGGCAAAGGACCCTTTGCTCTGTCCAGTGAGGCTTCAAGAGTAGTTGAAGGGGAGAAATATGATACATAACACGGAAGCACATCACAGCTAGCTAGAGGATATGGAATGCTGAATGTGGCTGTTTCCTTGCAGATACGCTGCTTTAATGAGATCGTTGGAATCCCAGAAGATGTCGCTGGAGTACCAACTTTTGCAAAACAGGTAAGCCCTGGTGTCATGCTTGTCTGATGGCTGGTGATCTCAAGCTTTGTGTCCTTTCTGCAACAAGGCATACAACTCCCTTGTTGCAACAGCTCCACTGGCTGCGGGTCTTTTTCCAGGCACAATTCAAAGTCACCTCAAAATTTGCTGTTAAATTGTGATAAAAGTCTTTCTTTAGTCCAGTCTTTCAGTGAAAAGAGGTCATTTGTAAGGCTATCTTCAATACTCACCAGAAGCTGTAGTGTGTATGATGTTACATCAGCATAGGCGGCCCACTGAAAGAGGTTATGTGTCTCTTCAGTAGTCAGAGCTTGTGTCTGATTGCTCTGTTTTTCTGTTTCAGGCCCAAAGCAAAATGCTGATGTCCTACAACCAGAATTCAAAACTACCTCATCCTGTTGATTGCTGTCGAGATTCTGTTGATTGCTGTCGAGATTTAGTTCTTTAAACTTTTACACTTTTTCTGTACTACTCTTGTATATGTCTTTTCTTCTCAGTAAACTGACTTCTTACAATATTGGTTGTTGTCTGAAGCTTTAGTTAGCAGGACCCCTGAAACCAACTTGTATAACTTCAAGTTGTATGTTGCAGGAGAAAGAAGTCAACAGATTGTAGGTGCTGCTGTTGTGGTATGCCTTCAAGTCGCGTCTGCCTTATGGTGACCATAGCCTAGCATTTTCCTGGCAAGATTTGTTCAGATGAGGCTTGCCATTGCCTTCTTCTGAGGCTGAGACAGTGTGACTGGCCTAGGGTCAACAAGTCTGTTTCCATGGCTGAGCAGGGATTCAAACCCTGGTCTCCAGAAGTCCTAGTCCAACACTACTACACCACACTGACACCAGGAGTCCATGTGCCTTAAAACACTGAGCTAGTTTTGTATACGTTCTTCTACCCTGTCCTACCCTTTATTCCTCTTGCCAAATTACTGATAATTGGCCCAGCATGAAATACAGTTGTCCTTTCATATTCACTGGGGTTTGGTTCCGGGACCCCCCGTGGATACCAAAATCTGTGAATACTCAAGTCCCATTATATGCAATGGCATAGCAAAATGGTGTCCCTTATATAAGATGGCAAAATCAAGGTATGCTTTTTGGATTATTATTTTTTTAAAGAATATTTTCAAGCCGTAAATATTTAAATCTGTGGATACCAAATCCGTGGATACGGAGGGACAACTGTACTGCTGTGAGCCTATAAAGCAAGAGTGGGAGTTGCATTGGTTGGAAATATAAATGCTCTGGAAACTTTAAAGCCATGGGGAAAAAACCCAGTTTCCCCCCAGGTTTTTTGGGGTGGGGGAAATGGAAATTTTTGGAAAAACTAAAAAATGCAATACTAGCCCCCTTTAGAGACTGAAAATCACTGCTACTTCAGGAGCATAAAGAACATCATGTATAACTTGGTCTGGCGTAAAATTATGTTTGGCATATTAAAAGTAACAGTTTATTTAGAACATAATTATACATTGAATCTACTTTTTGCTTTTTTGTTATACACAAAACTGCAGCAGTTGTAAGTTGTAACATCTGAATTTAGAAGTGGTGTTTTTGCCAATTTGAGGAGGAGAAAAAACAAATAAAAAACCACCACCAACAACAAGACAGGTTTTTTGTTCTCCATAGTGTCATTCAGACATAATTCACTCATTCCCATAAGAAGAATTGAAAAACGAAACCAAGATCAGGAATTGTAATGATCTGATACTGTATATAGAATTACACAAAAATCTTCCTTGCACATAATTTTTTAAAATGATTTGGGAGGCAGTAAATATGGGAATGTCTTGTTTTATTCATCATTCTGAAAGAAAACGTTCCATTCCATAATTCAACTTTTCGGGAGGGGGAACTTTGGAATTTTTCTGTTTTTTCTTCTTCTGGGCCTTTGCATCTCTGTGTGGTTCTCCATTTGTTAAAATGCAAATTCTGGTGTTATACACGATTGGCTTTGCTGGCTGGGGCTGAAGGGATCTGCAATTCAACAAAATCTGGAGGGCTACATAATGCCCACCACTGCTGTAGAAGGGAGAAGAAGATGTAAATGCTGCCTTGAGGTTTATTAAATTTATTCTGGTAATAGTGGGAGAACGCTTTGACTCAGGTAAGAGAACACCTGCGTTTCTGTGTGACTTCCCCATGTCTGTATGATTTTAGTTGCAATATCATGTTCAACCACAGGATGTCATAATTAAAGTAAGCTTGTTTTTATGCCAGTACAGTTGTCCCTCCGTATCCAAGGATTTGGTATCCACGGATTTAAGTATCCAAAGCTTCAGTATTCATGGATTTTGGCATCCACAGGGGGTCCTGGAACCAAACCCCGGCAAATATGAAGGGACAACTATTCACAGTGTGAAAATATTCTTGAAAAAATAATAATCCAAAAAGCAAACCTTGATTTTGCCATTTTATATTAGGGTCACCGTTTTGCTCTGCCATAGCATATGATGGGATGTCCTGTAAAAGGGCAGGATGGGCTCTCTAGACTTATGGCAACCGTCCTAGGAGAAGGAAAACTCCAATCCCAAACCCGGGAAGATGATGCTCGTCCAACCCTGTAAGGTCAACCATCTAAGAGAAGGAAACTCTAATCAAACCTACAACCCAAGGACCTCGCTGCTACGTCCATGCTTGCAAGGCCAGCAGATGAACCTTTGGTTTAAAGGGTGAGGCCAGTTCTGTGCACGCTGCGCTCTACCAGACAAATCCATTGCGCAGGCTCGAAGGGCATATGATAGGACTTGAGTATTCATGGATTTTGGTATGCATGGGGAGGGGGGGTGTCCTGGAACCAAACCCCAGCAAATATGAAGGAACAACTATTCACGGTGTGAAAATATTCTTAAAAAAATAATCCAAAAAGCAAAGCTTGATTTTGCCATCTTATATAAGGTACACTGTTTTGCTTTGCCATTGCATATGATAGGACTTAAGTAGTCATGGATTTTGGTATCCATGGGGGTCCTGGAACCAAACCCCAGTGAATATGAAGGGACAACTATTCATGGTGTGAAAATGTTCTTTAAAAAATAATAATCCAAAAAGCAAACCTTAGTTTTGCCATCTTACAGAAGAGACAGCATTTTGCTATGCTATTGCATATCATGGGACTTGAGTATTCACGAATTTGGGTATCCACAGATTTAAATATTCATGGCCTGAAAATATTCTTTAAAAAATAATAATCCATAAAGCAAAGCTTGATTTTGCCATCATATATAAGGGACACCATTTTGCTATGCCATTGCATGTAATGGGACTTGAGTATTCACGGATTTTGGTATCCACGGGGGGGGGGGGGTCCTGGGACCAAACCCCAGTGAACATGAAGGAACAACTGTAGTTCTAAATCTGCCTTTAAAAGGAATGAATATTGTCGCTTGCAAAATTTCATAGCTTTGAAAATTACTTTTTTGGGGGGACTACAAATCCCCAGACAATACAGCCAGTTTCTGACTGGAGGGATTCTGTGAGCTGCAATGCAAAAAAAAATTTTTCCTAAGCTTGGTAAATATTCCAGTATATTCTGCGTACACGTTTCAGGAATCATAAGTCTTTAAGTCTTCACCAGGGGACTTATAGCCATTGGTTAAGCATTTGAGTGGACACATTTTTCTCGGAAGAGTCTGTAGTAGGTGTGTTGTTTTGTGTCCCGTCGATAACTGAATCAGTGGATACGGGGGTCCTAATGTAACCACTTCCTGGAAAGTCAGGATGTTGTTTTTATTAAATTAGGCTTTTCTCTGGTTACCCACCTCATGAGGAGATTATCACACTACCCTGTTATAGCGCTATTATTCCACTTTAACTGCTCTGGTTACAGCTGTGGAATCCTGGGATTTGTAGTTTAGCGAGAGGCATTTAGAACTCTCTGCCAGAGCTCTTAGGCCTCAATAAACTACAAACCCCACAATTCCACAGGAGGCAGCCGTATCTCTTAAAAGTTTCCCACATCTCCATGACGGCAGACGTCACTCAAAGTAGCCCGAGTCACTCGCGACCAATAGGAATAGAGAGAGAGGGGGCGCGAGCGAAAGCACCCGCCCCCTCTTTTTCTCTTTCAACCGCTCTTCCCTCCTCAACCGTCAACTTCGCGACGAGTCGCGTGCTTTCCCCTAAGCCCCACCCACCCAGCATAGAAATGCTCGCGTCGAGGGAGAAAGAGAGGGAGGCTGGTTGGCTGAAAAAAAGAGGAGTCATCTTAAGCTCCCATTGGCTCTTCTCTATGACGGAGGTGCAAGACAACCAATAGACGTTTCCTTGTGGCCCCTACTGTAGCCAATGGAGGTGCGAGGGTGGTCCGAAGAGAGGAAGGCTGGCTTAAAAGGGGAGAAGGAGTCAATGTGAAGTCGAAGGCTTTCACGGCCGGCATCCATTGGCTCTTCCCCATGATGGAGGCGCAAGGCAGCCAATGGAGATATCCTCGTGGCCCCTGCAGTAGCCAATGGAGGTGCGAGGGTGGACTGAGGAGAGGAAGGCTGGCTTTAAAAAAAATAGAAGGCGTCACCTTAGCTCCCATTGGCTTTTTACTAAGACGGAGGCGCAAGGCAGCCAATAGACGTTTCCTCGTGGCTCCTGTGGTAGCTAATGGAGGTGCGAGGGTGGACTGAGGAAAGGAAGGCTGGCTTAAAAAGGGAGAAGGCGTCACCTTAGCTCCCATTGGCTCTTTACTATGACGGAGGCGCAAAGCAACCAATAGGCGTTTCCTCGTGGCTCCTGTGGTAGCCAATGGAGGTGCGAGGGTGGTCTGACGCGAGGAAGGCTGGCTTAAAAAGGGAGGAGTCAGCGTAGGCTCCCATTGGCTCTTCTCTGTGATGGAGGCGCAAGACAGCCAATAGACGTCTTGTCGTGGCCCCTGCTGTAACCAATGGAGGCGTGAGGGTGGTCCGGGGCGGCAATAGGTTGAAATGCACGCGTGGAGGAGCATCAGCGGCAGTCGCTCGAGTGTGTGAGGTGGGTGGTGTGAGCGAGGAATGGCGGCCAGCTGTGTATTATGAAGAGGAGAGACCCACCGAGCCCTGTTGGGGATATGGACTACAGTAGGACCCCCGTATCCACTGATTCATTACCCACTGTCTCAATTATCCGCGGGACACAAAACAGCACACCTACCATAGAGTCTTCCTAGAAAACGTGTCCTTTCTAGCCATTTTCTAGGTTCTCCAAAGCAACTCTATGGTATTTTAAAGTGGAAGTCCCGTTATTTTCAATGATGTTCGCTATTATCCACGGGTTTTGGTATCCACGCCCCCAGAACCAATCCCTAGTGGATAAGGGGGTCCTGTACAGCAGTGGCTCTTAACCTTTTCTTTCTCAGGGACCCCCTTTAAATATCTTTTGTTGCGGTGGACCCCCCAAGACTTAAGATTTAAAACCCTAATAATAATGATACCTGATGATAATAATAATACAATTACACCGCAGGAGTGGGATTTGGGCCTCACTTTCCCCACCTGTGCTTTAGGCCAGTTGCTATAAACCTTTACCAGGGACCCCATTTAAATTTCTTTTGTTGCCATGGCCTCCCCAGACTTAAGATTTAAAACCATAACAACAACAACCATAATAACAATAATATCTAATAATAATAAGAACAATAACAAAAATAATAATAGCTTATAAAAATAATACTACAATTACACCATCCATTAAACCTTCCCTCAGAGGCACTGGAGGGGGAGGGAAGACTTTTCTCCTGCTTCTTCCTGCAAGTTTGTGGCTGTAGCGGATTGAATGGCAGTGCGCAGGCCAAGCCAGCCAGCCAGCCTTTGCCTTGTCTGCTGTCATGTGGCCACTCCATTGCAGTCAGGAGGTGGGCCAAGCAGCCTTCAAGCCTTTGTGGGACCCCCTTTGAGGACATTGTGGACCCCTGGGGGTCCCCAGACCCCAGGTTAAGAACCACTGAACTACAGCTTCCAGAGTCTCCCAACCAGTATTTTGCACCTTAAAGTCACTGGCCACACTGGCTGGAGATTTCTTTCTGGAAGCTGTAGTCCAATAATAATAATTTCCACAAACTCGAGTACAGGTCGGGACCTGTCTGTGGTGAGATGCTGGGAGAATAGGTAGTGGAGCAGAATGGTGAGAACTGTTTAAAAGTTACCACTGGTCATGTTGACTGGAAGGTCGTGGGAACTGTAGTCCAGAAAAGTAACTTCTCTGAGCTCTGACTGTTGATCTGATATCACACCCATTTATTTAGTCATGTATCCCACCCCATCCTATTGTATCCAACAACCCTGTAGAGTAGGTCAGGCTTAGAGAGAGGGTGTAATGCAGGGGTGGGTTGTACATGGCTCTCTAGTATTTTTTAATGCCCCTTGGGCCCTTTCTACAGGTCAACTTAAACATCCCACCCACCAGCATCTTAAAGTTTATATATGTGTTTGACCTGCTTGGGTAACATTTTTGCATGTAGATGTATGTATGTGTACAGTTGTCCCTCCTCATTCGCGGATTTGGCATTCACGGTTTTAAGTATTCACGGCTTGAAAATATTCTTTAAAAAATAATAATCCAAAAAGCAAACCTTGATTATGCCATCTTATATAAGGGACACCATTTTGCTATGCCACTGCGATACAAGGACTCCCTGAAACAACATCTCAGGCTCGGCCAAATTGATCACCAACAATGGTCCGCCCTGGCCTCACATCGGGAGGCATGGAGACGCACTATCCACAATGCTGCAGCCTTATTTGAGAACTCACGCCAAACAAGTCTTGAGAAACGACAACGCAGAAAGAATCACAACCCGGAAACATCACCCAAGGAGACCTTCTGCTGTGCTTTCTGCAACCGGACTTGTTTATCTCGGATTGGCCTTTTTAGTCATCAGTGCGCTTGCAGAAAGCGTGGAATGAGTCCTTCCTGAGTCTTTGATTGCAAAGAAAAGCCAGAGAGAGCATATAATGGGACTTGAGTATTCACGGATTTGGGTATTCACGGGGGGTGTGTGTGTGTCCTGGAACCAAACCCCAGTGAATGTGAAAGGACAACTGTACATATATTATAGTAGTCAACTGAGGATAATGCTTCATCAGGTGTGGGCAGTTGAGTACCTCTGGATGTGCCTGGACTGCAGCTCCCATCATTCCTCACCATTAACTGTGTTGACCAGGCTAATAGGAGGTGGTGTCCTACAATAAGGCCATAGTTGCTCACCTCTGCACTTCCTACATCTGATAAAATTGTGTCTAGTCCAAGAATAATAAGTTTATTAATCTTTGAGGTTTCCCAAGACAATTTGCTACTACAGGACTGCAGTAGACCTGCACAGCAATCTTTCTAGAAGTTTTTAGTGAGATCATACAGTGAGAATCATAGCTGACTAGGGATTTACATTAAGGTCGCCGTAGTCTTGACACACTAACAGCCAGGGCTATGGAGTTGGTATGTCAAATCTTCAACTCTGACTCCTCTATAAATAATAAAAAAAATGATATTCTGTATATACCATATGTTGTTAGAATATTATAATTTGTTACTTTGGAGCTGGTACATTTCTACCAATTCTGACTCCATCCAAAATTGCCTTGGACTGAGGTTCCACAGCCCTGCTATATAATAATAATAAATAAAATTTTATTTATAGCCCGCCCCTCTGCAACGCAATCGGGGCGGCTTACAATATAAAAACCCCATACTCACAATACCCTAGCCCACCCACCTCTTAAAATAATATTAAATTACGAAGGATTAAAAACATGCATTAATTAAAATATATATATAACTTAGAAGAAAAAAAATTAAAACATTGCTAATAGTTGTACCATGCTGAATCTTGCACATACAGAAACAGATGCCTTCTCTCCCCCTTCCCTTTTATACATTTCACCTGCAGTTGCTTGCACTTTGTGTGCCTAGCAAAGTGGATTCTGAGTCACAAAAATGGATGCTGTAATGGATCTGTTAGGTTTTAAAGTGCCAAAGCCTTTTTTGTGTGTGACAGATTCGCACAGCTATCCCACTGAAAGATACAATCTATGTGGACACTTGTTTTAATAGAAAATGATACCATCCTATGTTTCACTGAGGGAGAATTGAAAACATGCCTCCTTCAAGAGTCGTGATTGTGTTTAATCTGCTGCAGCAAAGCAGTGGAAAGACTGCTTTCATTGGCTTCTCATAAACTAACCAAATTGCAGAACTTTTTGTGGGTCAGAGTTCAGTTTAGCCAGCTCCATTGTTGGTAGCAACGTATGTATTCAATATAGTTAGAGAAAATAATAAAATAGAGAAACAAAATGTAGATAAGGTCGGTCCAGTGGTCATTGACAACAGCAGTAATTGATAAGAATGCATTATTCCTTATTTTGTTATGCTAATTTGTCAACGATTAATGCTGTTCTGAGTGGTCGCTGTACAGGTCGACCCCTGTGTCCTCAGATTTATTATTATTACATTTATTTATATAGCACCATAGTCTTTACATAGTGCTTTACAAAGGAAAAAAAACCCCAAAATAAACACAAAAACCTGCCTAAGACACACAATCTAAAACCACAAACAAGATTACAAAATTAATAAAATATTTCTATAACAGAATTAAAACAATACTATAAAAGTGTAAATTAATACAAATAATATGGACATAAAATCAAGATGTTTCATTCATCCATGTCTGAAAAGAAATGGTTCTCTAAGCATGTCTAGGTTATCCAATGTGATTTTATGGTCAACATCTAGCATTCGTCTCATTGAAAATAATAGGCCTCACATCCCGGATAAAACCCAAGGAAAATCTAATAATAGGGTTCTCTATTATCCATGGTTTCAGGTCATCCACGGGGGTCTTGTAATGTATCTCCTGCAGATACAGAGGTCAACCTGTACTTGTATCTATTTTCCAGTTGTGCTGTTCTGGGTCTGTATGCCAGTGACTGCTTGTTTTTTAAGGTTAATTCAGAAAAAATGCTGGTGATCCTTTTTAATGGTGGTTCTTTGCTTTTCCCTGGGGAGATTATAACATATCTAATGAAACCTAGAACCCATTGTTTCAGTAATAATAATAATAATAATAATAAGTGTACACAGTGTCCATTACATCAAAAGTACAAAATCAAAGGTACTGGCTTAATATTTATTTCTTTTTACTTATATCCCACACATCAACATGTAGGAAATATTTTTGATTTAAAACAATTATCAGTGCTGGTTTGCATATTGGTTATGATATTTATTATCTTTTAGAGCATGCTGCTTACTGCTTTTTGCTTAGAATTAATTCAGGAAGATATCTTGTCCCAAACCCAAATGCAGATACATCTGTCCACTTTATCCAGCTTAGTATGCTGTCAGCAAGGTAGTCTCTGCCATCTGTTCTTGTGGAACAAGGCAGAACAAACTAATCTGGATGCCTCTGGCTCTTTATTTATTTATATATTTGGAATATGGTGCTATGTACCACATTTTAGGAGAAGTTAATCCCCCAGCTTGCTAGCCCAATTTGCTTGGAGAACAATTAATTCCTGTTTTTAAATGGAGTGATTAATCAGTTGCATGAAAGTAAATCCTATCCGTCAGATCTTTCCAGGAGGATTTTTAATAGCCCTTTAGCACAGGACTATCCCTACTTGATTTGTTGTACTCATTACAGAGTGGGGTTTTAATAATACTATTGAAGGGAGGATTTTGGTAGGGCAAGTTTCTCCTATTTTAGTCCCACTGTACAGTATTATATGCAGAGGAACCTTTAAAAGAAAGAATCTAGCTCTCTAGTCCAAGGTGTTTAATTATGAGTCCTTTGTTACCTGTTCGGATTTTACTCCAAGTTGTATGTAGGACAGGGAAAAGATTGAGATGTTTTGTGTGTGAATCATTACAAATACGGATCCATCCTGGCTAGAGTTTGTATGGCTGTAGGTGGATTGAACCTGTAAATGCTTTCTGGAATTAAATATAGCATTTACACAAAGTAACATGATATTTAGCGTGGTTGTGCAAGTATGCAGGGTATGCACAAGAATGATGTCCGTGAATTCATTGCTGAAATGTTTGGAAATCATGTACTTGCTAGCGATTAATAGAACAAATGAAGAACAAATTAAGTCAGAGTAAAAGAGCGTTATGTTCATTTACTCATAGTAGTGGGTTTCAAAGTAGGGAAAATTAGAGAAGATTGGTTGGCAGGCAAGATTTTCTTGAGTATGGTTTGACCGGCATGATTAAATTGTAGGGTTGTGTACATTATAGCACACAGCTGATCCTGGGCAGTGATGAGAAACACCATGAATTGAGTGTATGGTCTAGAACCTGTAGCAACACACATTCCATGGCATAGAACTCAGCTTCCTCAGCATTTGAAACAATATACTAAGAATTTCCTTGAAATAAGACAGTTTTAATATCTTTGCTTTTGGGGCTGGGAACCTTATGAGCACAAATGTTTGTATGTGACTATTAAAATTTAAGAAAAGAAAACAGCCCTGATCGTTCTTTCTGTGTGTAACTAAATGACAGAATAGCCTTGTTTACAAAGCCTATGTCTTTCTGTTGTTGAATATAGAATGCTCAATATCAGAAAAACTGCAGATATCAAGATGGAAAAGGAAAAGAAGAAAATGACGCATCTCATGTCAGGAAATAAAAAGACAGAGAAGAAGAAATCAAAGCATCTCGTATCAGAAAAAGAGCAACAGGCACATGTACCTAAGATGAAAAAACAAAAATTGGAGGTGAGTGAGCAAGAATGTTTTCTGAATTTGCATTTATTTTCATATGTCCCAAAACAATGCAAAACAATACTTAAATGCAGGTGTACAAGAGTTTACAAAAAAAACTTGTTATTGTGGCACGTGCCACCTTTGGTATGTTATCATTTCTAGGAATATACAGTTGTTTCCTGGCTCTGATATACTGAGTGAAGATAAGATGAAGTTAAAATTGGACCAGCAGAAAACAACATCTACTAAAAATGAGTTAGTAAAGATGCTCTGTATCTTAACTATAAGCAAATACTTGAAAGTCTAACTCGGTCTTCCATCTCTGTTCTAGCAATCTACAAATTGTGTATAACACAGTTCTGTAGTTAGTAGGAAATAACTACTGTAAAACAGAAACATCAGTAGACATAATTACATTCTACAGAGTGTATGTATGCATTTCTCCCACAGTTGTGTTGATAAAAGTATGTAGTGTTTGAAATCAGAGAGTGGATCCTAGTAAATTGCTATTAGCTACTGTAGTTATATATTAGTGGAACATCTCCCACTTGCAGAAAATGGATCACAGAATGTTGAGTCCCATCTTTTCCTCAATGTCTTAAATCTTTTGTGTTAACCTACAGAGACGGACATCTTACTATTATTTTCTAAAGTGTATTCTGGTGTTGTGGTAACGAAAACCTCCAACAGTAGAAATTCATCCTGTATTTTAGAAGTCACAATGTCTCTATGCTTTTAGATGAAGTTAAAATGTAAGATAGGAAACAGCTCTCCGATGTTGTCACTGGTTCTGCAGCCTGGCTCTGGGTAGCAGGACCTGACTGACTAGTCCCAACTTTCCTGCTGAGATTAGAGGAAATTCCTCATGAGTCCCCTACTTTCCAGCCCTGTAGGGATTAAGCCATGGTCTTTGATGAACAGAGAGGGCAAATAGCTTGTCTGAGCTTTTGGTATCTTGTTTACAATAAGTTCATGTTCTATGAAGTGGCAACACACAGTTTTGAGAACTGTCAGTATATCATAACTGAACTCTATGATTAGTTCAAATGGTAGTTTTGTAACTTAAATCCTCAGCTTTCTTTAAGAAAGCAACATTTGTTTTTTGGTTTATATAAAATACGGCTTTGTTAGATACGTGAAAAACCAACATTATTGCTTAATTATAAAGCTGGAAGAAGATTTTGTATATTGATTACTTTTGAAGGGGAAGATATTTCACTAACTCATTAAGTTGCTGCATTTAGCTGTGATTTACACAGCTTTTCTGTCTGCATATTTCACATCTCAGAAGTTTAAAATGCAGATTTCTAATTGATCTTGGTGTAGAGCAGTGTGAAGGCAAGCTAAAATGTTTTATATGGGACGCAGTTCAGTATTGTGTTGACCATCATCGTGAAATTTGTTCCAACAAAAACAATGCTAACATAAAATGAATATAGTTGCCTTTAAGGCACATTGACCTTTCAAAACAATCTTGTTATATTGATTTTTTATCTCTTCATTTCCTTCCTTTTACATAAAATAGCAACAAGCGACTTAAGTACTATGCTAAGGTATGAATAATCTTAGAAGCCATATACTGCTGATATAAACTTAATGACCCTGATCTCTTAACAATGCTTAAGAGATAAGGAGTGGGCTGTAGGGCCCTCCTTGAACTCAAATTCGCCTGACTTTCCCATGCCAGTCTCAACTATGGTTAAGTATTACATCAGCAGCAACGTGAGCACACTTAATGCTAACCGGGTTAACCAGAATTTGCTAACCAGTTCTAACTAGTTTTAAATTCTAAGAGGGTACGTTGTTTAGTAACTCAAATTAACATTGAATAGTCTGTCATGCTCATTGGGATTATAGTTAATTGGGAAGGGAGAATTCTTTTATTCAGCTTTCTATCAGTCATATTTGATGCAATCCTAGAAAAATGCCAGTTGTTTCTCATTTTAAAAAGGCATGGTAAAAGTCATATAAATGATGTGATAGTTCATTATTGAGATTTTAGGGGCTGTAGTTGTTGCCAGTTGCAATATTGTTGCTGTTGTTCTGTCAGATTACAGCAAATATTTATGTTTTTCTGAAGCTTGTTGTTCAGAACTATCGTATTTGTTATGAATGCCTGCTTGATTATTAATGTTTTGACATCCATAGGCACAGTGTTGCTCTTTGCCTGTTTTTATAAAGTCAGTAAGACAATATTAGTTTGTTTTCCTTCTCTATGAACTGTTGAAATGCTTTCTTGGGGTTCTTGCACAGCCAGTGTAACTTCTGCAAAGGCAAGGTGATGTGGATTAAATATTCCCTAACTTTTGGAGCTATAGTAGTAGTGTGTGAGCTTTCACATTGATGAAATCACTGTCAGCAATTGCTCAGTAAGTCAGGGGTTTATTAATGCTGTACTCTTTATCTGAAACTGCTGATAAATGAATTTGCTCTAAATCTTTTAAGACAGGGTGGGCTGTCAAATAGTATAGTATAGAGGATTACTGCTTCACTATTTTATGTTCTTTATTTGGTCTGAGGTTTGAGATTGCAAAGCTTCATGGACAGAAAGCTTGCGCTCTTTGTCACCAAAACATGTTGACTTACCAAACAACTTTGTGTTTCCTAACTTGAAGTGCCTCAGTTTGTACTATTAGCATGCCAAAAGCTTTTTAAAAAAGTGAGTAATTTCTGCTGTCTTGATAGCTTCCCATGTCCCTAAACATTGATTCTAAAAGGAACTCCATCCAGACACAACAAGCACTTAGAGGACTGGACTGCAGAACAGCTAAAACTGGAAAATTATTATTGATACTATTACACTTTCCTACAGGACTTGATACAACTGATCAGTTGATGGGCCTGTTGGTTTGATCGTATTGGTGAAACTAACCATTTTTGGTTGGTCTCAAAGAGTAGTGCCAACTTCATTAGATTTTCCCTACAGAATCCCACAAGGTTCCTTCCTGATCCCAGTTCTGAGCGTTAGCAACAGTCATTTGTACCTTCAAAACCTCTTGACTACTCCATGACCTTCAGGCATGATCATTGTTTG
The DNA here is from genome assembly GCA_030847615.1 of Gambelia wislizenii. Taxonomy (NCBI): domain Eukaryota; kingdom Metazoa; phylum Chordata; class Lepidosauria; order Squamata; family Crotaphytidae; genus Gambelia; species Gambelia wislizenii. The sequence goes on along the minus strand of JAUMIR010000012.1, from coordinate 4,172,503 downwards.
CAGCTGGTACACAATCTAGTGAGCTGCCTATTTTGTGTTGGGATTATACTGATGCATGGCACACCTGCTCAGTTCAGCAAGCAGCGATGGGTAAAAGACACGGAAAAGAACAGGTAGGAGTAGCTGAAGTTGGTTCTTTCCTTGTCTTTAAAGGCAAGAATCTCTGTGCTTCTGCCTAGAAATCCTATTCTTGTCTCAGGTAAATTGCCAGGTATCCCATTGCAAGTGCCACCATTTTGAAAAAACAAAAACAAATGAGTGTTTCTGGGAGAAGACCACAGTAGCTCTTGCAAGACAATGGAGCCAGGTAAACATTATGCAGGGACTATGAACAAGGCTGTATTTCTTTTTTTGCTTTGTGCTTCTTAGGTCAAGACCCATCCTTTTTGTTTTTGATAGCAAGGCTTAAATTAGTCATTATGGATTTTTGATTTCTTTTATAAATTGGCAGCAAACCTTTAAGTTGTTGCTTTGCTGCCATGACAGTAAATTAACGAAAATGTAAAATATGCCTGAAATATTTATATGCATAAATGAGGCTGGATAATTTTGCATTCCTTTGAATATTTGTCTAATGGGCTGAACAAATTTCCCAGGAAAGTATATTCACAGCTGGGAAAACAGTTCCTACTTTGAAAATGGGTTTCCCAGGCAAAAAGCTTGCATCTCCAACTGTTTCTGGTATAAACATAATATTTTGTGTACTATTTAACTGGGTTTGGAAAGGTTAAGAATGCTTCATCGGGCATTAAACAACAGGATGGAGCATTAGATATATACATTTTGTGTAGTTTAGATTTCTTAATTCAGATTATGTTCAAAGTGTAGAGAGGTGGGATAAATAACTTAGGTTTCTTTTCATTCTAGGTGTTGTCTCATGAGATATCATGAACTTTTTTTTAATCCCTGGAAATCAGTCAAAGATTGCTCCTTTTTCTCAATATAGATTTATCTAAAACACCTATACATGTTTTTATAAAGCCAAGGAAGCTAACGATAAAAAGCCACAGAAAATACGCATTTAACTCAGTTAGTGTACAGTGAAAACCTATACATATCAGCAGTTCCATTAGTATCATGTATATAGGTATTTAGTAGGGTTCTTAGGTTGCAATCTCAACCTTCCTAATGAAGACTGCACTGAGATAAATGGACCTTTTGTCTGACTCGGTTTAAGGCTGCATCCTCAGCTTGGATGATGTTTCCAGAAATTACATACAAATACATGATCACTCATGGCCTGTAAAGAGAATATTCCCCAGGTGTTCTGCTTGCTCTGTGTTTGCTAAGGAAAACAGAAGAGTTAGTGCCATACTGGTAGGTCAGCAACCTTGATACTATAGTAATTAGTGTTACTGCAGTGGGAAATCACAGCAGGTAATTACATCAGATCTCAGATCTGTTCCATTCCTTTTTTTTAATGTTGGTTTTGAGACAAAGAGTGGAAAATAGGTAGTGCTGCTAGATTTTTGAATTAAGCTCTTAATGTAATGTATGGTTGTGAAGTACTGATAACACTTGAAGATGATGATTGTTAGTAATTTTACATAGTATTGATCAGCACAAACTAAGTTTGCTCATTTGGATGAAACTTTTTCAGCCACCACCACAGTATTAATAGGATACCGTAATTGGTTTTCATTGGAACCAGCTATATGGAAATGCTACAGGATTCTGTTTATGACCCAAGTTCTGTGTAATTATTTTGGCTTAACTAATAATAAAGCTCACTTTGCAGTGTAAACTCATCACCAACCAGTCTCTAATAGGAAGGTAGACAAATTCACTTAAACATCTAAGAACACTGGACATTTAAGGAAAAGATATACTGTATTTTAAAATAAAGAAACAAATTGAGGCAGTATTGTGGAAATCACAAAAGAATACAAAATAATTATTTTCTAACAAGCTTTTCTTTGTTGATGTAAGAAAAGAGCAGAAAGTGTGCTTAACAAATGTTAATATATAGTAGTCCATCAAGAGCCAAGAAGCCTGCTGGACTCCATTAGAGCCAAAGAGGGAGCCCTGGTGGTGCAGTGGTTAAATGCCAGTACTGCAAGCCACCACGTTGCAAGTTCGATTCCAGCGGGCTCCAAGGTTCACTTAGCCTTCCATCCTTTCGTAGGTCGGTAAATTGAGTACCCGGCTTGTGGGGGCAATTAGCTAACACACATTGGAAACTGTTTAATGCAGTGTAGATGTGTAAATAGCTATTGCTTAAAACGATTTGTAAGCCGCTCTGATAGCCTTGAGGCTGAAGAGCAGGGTATAAACAAATAAATAAATAAATAAAAGAGAAACATTAAAGGACAAAAGAGGGGGGAAGCAGGAATTGGTTTTGATAGGGGCACTCAAAGGCACCCTTAGACCAGGAAGTAACCAGCTTTATGTAAGAGGTGATTCACATGACGTGGGAGTTGGTTTCCTACTCTTTGCAGCACTGCTGACTTAGTAGCCATGTTTCACGGTGAACCTCAGGGACTGGACCTTTGAGAACCCAGCGCTGACATCTCATTTTCAACAGAAGTTTCCCTTGTACTGTGAATGTAAGGATTTCAGGCAAGGGTGGGGAATGTCAATAATTAATAATGCACAGCTTGGCAATCAACTTTACCGTTGCCAAGGGTGCCTTACATGGAACATAGAATTTAATAAGCAAAAAAAGAACGTTCAGGGCTAAAGCAGTCTAAGAATTAGCAGGTTGGTTATCCCTCTTCATTGTCTACAGACCAGCAATTATGTAGGAAGAATAAAAAAATCATTTATTGAGTCACTAAAATAGTTGCTCCTATGTCAGAATGAAAAAACAGACATAGGAGAAGGTGCGGAATGCTCAGTGATAAGATGGATAAAGTAGGGAAGTCCTTAATGAAATCTCCGTGCGTACCCTACTTTTCCAGATGATATTCAAATAATGCCTCTGCACAGTTTTTGAAAAGTTGTTAGTAAGGGGACAACAGCAAAAATATGAAGGAGTGCCTAGAGTCCTCTATCAGGAGACACATGTATTTGTATCACATCTGAGACAACATAAAAATCTAGCCCATCACTGTTCCCCCAGCTAGTGTTCCTAGTCCTCTTTGGGGGAGCCTGAAATGATAGCATGTGGCCAGTCAGAATATACAGTAATTTTGTTCTGGATATAGGTCTGCCTTTAACTGCCGCATTTCTGAGAGGCAAACAGTCTTTGCTAATAAAATACACTACAGTGAAATTAAATCAACCATGCTCCAATTGGCATAGTGACATCCTTGGTGTGCTTGACTATATTCAAGTAACAGATAACAAAATCTGAACAGTCACTTGCCTTCTGTGTCATCCTTAGGAGCTTTCAAATTATACCTGACATTTGTTAAGGGGAAAAAACCCTGTATGGAGGTTAGACATTTATATTTATATTTAGATAATTTTGATTTTTGGTTGAAATGTAGAATTGTACGCAAGACTGAGCTCTGGAACTGAGTGGCTTTATTGGCATTCCCAAGTTCTGATTATTATCAGCTGCTTAATATTACTATAATGTTTGCTAGAACTGTTTTCTATGGCAAGTCAGTCATCCTCCATGAAATAATAAGATGGAGCTGTGAAGTCTCAGTTCCAGAGAACAAAGCAGAGCTGGCAGCTTTCCTCTGTTGCCAGCCAGGATAGCTGACTCAGCACACTGGTATTTATTCTTAGCCTCTTGTGTTGCCGTATCCCTGGGTGAGGGAAAGGACTACAGTCAAAGGTAAATAAAAGCTTGACATGTTTGTGTATCATATATGATGCATCCTGAGCCATATTTCTACCACTTGAACTTTTAAAGGAATGCTTATGGAATCAGTCTCAATTAAAGTGACTGGGAAGTGAATGCAGCTCAGTGATGGCACATCTGCTTGGTTATGCCCTGAGTGGCCATGACATCCCTGGTTGAAGATACTGGTGTAGCATAACTGGACCAAGATCCCTGGGCATTGTAAGGCATTTCCACATGTTCCATATCTTGAAGCCATGTTAAAATGCATCCTCTGGCTTTTCTTCGCAAATGAAGATTCAGGAAGGACTCATCCCGCATTTTCTGCAAGCGCACTGATGACTAAAAAGGCCAATCCGAGATAGACAAGTCCGGTTGCAGAAGGCACAGCAGAAGGTCTCCTTGGGTGATGTTTCCGGGTTGTGATTCTTTCTGCGTTGTCGTTTCTCTTCAAGACTTGTTCGGTGTGAGTTCTCAAATAAGGCTGCAGCATTGTGGATAGTGCGTCTCCACGCCTCCCGATGTGAGGCCAGGGTGGACCATTGTTGGTGATCAATTTGGCCGAGCCTGAGATGTTGTTTCAGGAAATCCTTGTATCGCTTTTTTGGAGCACCCCTCTTACGCTGACCTGTGGCGAGTTTACCGTAGAGTACTATTTTGGGGAGGCGATGGTCCTCCATCCAAGGTCATAAATAATAGCTGAAGCAACGGTAGAGAATGACCTGAAAGCAGAACAGTTAGAGTACAGTAGGACCCCCGTATCTGCAGGGAATTGGTTCTAGCCCTACCGTGAATAATGAAATCCATGGATAATAGCAAACACCGTTGAAAATAATGGGACTTTTGGTTTAAAATGCCATCGAGTTGCCTTGGAGGACCTAGAAAATGGCTAGAGAGGACACAATTTCTAGGAGGACTCTATGGTAACTGTGTTGAAACTGAATCTGTGGATAATGAATCAGTGGATACAGGGGTACTACTGTGTGCTAATTGTATCAGTTACTGAACACTTACATAAATCCCATTGATTCAATGCATCTACTAGCAATTGGATTTAGGCCTCAGATTCTAATCCTACACTCATTTTATATCCCTTTGAAGTAGAAATTGTTGCTTCATAGTTTGTACTTGCCATACCAAAACCAAAGTGGTGCCTTGTATCACCAACACATTTTGTATCAGGCAGTCCCAGTTGCCATAGTAGTTATAAGCTAGTACAACTTTTTTTTTTTTTAAAGATGAAATTATCTAGGGGTTGCATTAAAATGTTAGTCTAAACTGTAGTATCATGGTGCACTTACTGCCCTTTCATTAACAAGTTTTTATCTCTGTTAGGAGAGCCCAGCACCAATTCATGCTGATTGCATTGATAAGACGCCAGCCTTTTACCATATGAAGAAGTCAACTTAGATACTGTGCAGAACATTTGTTTCCATTAGCTACTGCTGACTGCCAAGTAAACCTTCACTTTTAAACTAGAACCACACATTTCAGTTTGCCCTTAGGCAGAATTACTGTATTTGAAATCTTACAATTTCATTAAGCAGCTTTTGTGACACACATGCTGAATGTATTCTACTTCTGCAAGCATCCTTTTCAAGCGGTATCAAATGTCAGCGCATGGTTATTTTGTTGCTTGACTGCCAAATGGTTGACTTTTCATGACATCCCACATACCAGACTCTTCACAACTTCAGACATCTTTTCACATCAAGATTTTCTCATGAACTGCTCCTCTTAACTGTTGTTCCCTAACCGCACATGCAGTCTTTTTGTCTCTTTCACAATTTTTTAATGCCTTTCTAGCAGCTACAATGGTCTCGTCCTCTCTCCCCCCTCCCTTCATGTGCGTCTCTGTGTGTGTCTGTGTGTGTGCATGATTGAGAGGGAGAGTTTTAAGACTGTTGGAACTTAATCTTGGTTTTATTGTACAATTATTGTATTCTTATTATCCTTTAGTGATCAGCACACCTTGTGACCAACATACTGTGTCCAGACCACTCCCAAGTGTTCCACAAACAGCCCTGCTCTGTCAGATAACTATGGGTGGGAGAAGAGAGCATGATGTTGTTTTAACATTTAATCCTTGCAAGGGTGGAAAGATGCCAGGCAAAGCCAGCTAAAGGCATCTTTTTTTCCAGGAAGTACTGTATACAAGATGCTGCTGACTTTCCCACAAAATGTCAGAGGTTGCTTTCTTCTTGATCCAGTCTTGGTTGCCCTTAAGTCTCTTTAAAGTCAATGCAAAAACTTAAACATTACTTAGTCCCACTTATTAAACGGAAATTAACTGAAATAATTTAATCTAGCCTAGATAAGCAATAATAGCAGCAACAATATATAACTTTTATATAGCATTTCAGAGCATTAACATGTTTCACACTTAGTTATTTTTCCAGCATTTGTGCAGTATTACTACTTATATTTCAGATTGGGCATTGAAGCTGAGAGAAGAGTGGCTTGTCTGACACTACCAAACACACTCCTTGGTAAATCTTTTGTTCCAGCCTAAAGATGAGGTTTGAACTGCAGTGATCTTTGTTCTCCGTTTATTCTCTAAGGTCTTTTTCACACTATACAATTACAACACATTGATACCAGTTAAACTGCCATGACTACATCTTTTGTAATTCTTGGATTTGCAGTTTGTAAAGAGCTCTCTGGGCAGAGAATTCTAAAATTCTTAGTCATTTTAACTGAGATCTTCTCTTAAGTACACCTGTACGTTTTAAGTGGTAGGAATATGGCTTGAGATTTAACACAAATGATATTGAAACATTTCAAGCATAGAATTTCCAATGAAAGTAGAAATCCCAGGATTCTGTAGGGGCCATGACAATTAAAGTATCAGAATGCTATAATTCTGAGTGTGAACAAGACCTCTGTTTTTATGCTATACGAGGTCTGTAAAACTGACTTTTGAGTGGTATACATATAAATCTGCAGCCGTATAATGTGTGTGAAATGCTTTAAACACTTACATTAAACACTCAGCACCCTCACTGAGCTGCATTCTCTTTCCAGTTACTTTAACTGAGACTGATTCCATAAGCATTCCTTTAGAAGTTCAAACACTTAAACACTTGAGAAAATAGGTAGGGAATCTGTGTTTTGCACATATATGTTAACTTCTATACTTCTAATTCCTAGTCATCCTCATAGAATTGTAACATAATGAAGTAAGACAGAAATGAAGTTAGAAAATATTTATGGAATTAAAAACAAAATCTCATTAAGCTTATTAGGATTTGTTGCAGCCTTAGTTTGGAGTTTTATCTGCAAAAAGAATTAAAGATTTCATAAATTCTAATACTGATCAACTCTAATACTGCTTTCTTGTGTGCCTTCAAGTCGTTTCCGACTTATGGCCACCCTAAGGTGAACCTGTCATAGGGTTTTCTGAGTGTGTGACTTGCCCACGGGCTTTCATGGCTGAGCAGGGATTTTAACCCTTGTCTCCAGAGTCATAGCCAACACTCAAACCACTACGCCAAGACCATGCTAGATCTATATGGCAAGAGATGTTGTCCTTCCCCACTCCAAAGTGATTTGCTAAGTTGCTCTGAGGGTCTCTCAGGATCTTGCAGCTTGTAAGTAACAAGCATGAGGAGGTTAAAGTCAAGGGCTCTAAGCCCAAAGGAGGCAGCATGGGTTTTTTTTTATGTGATGGGTCAGCTGAGGTCCACTTCTCTCTGAAACTCTGCTTTTCAGTAGAGTGGTCACAAGGGAGTGATTCAAACCAAATAATGAGTAAAGTCCATTCTCCATTCTGGCAAGAGATGCTGAAATGATATCGCTGTATATAAGCTATCTTTACAGATAGATGTTAGGGTGTAAATAAGAAAAAATGGCTCTGATTTTGGTCTTAGAGCCTATTCAGATACCATCTGAATAACATGTGCTTGTGTTATCATCACATGTGGGCATTGGGCATGTGTATATTGCCTGATCCCTTGACTTCATATAGGATCATAGAGTTGGAGGATACCACAAGAGCCATCTAGTCCAATTCCTTGCCATGCAGGAATAAACAACTAAAGTGCTCCCAAAAGGTGGCCATTCAGCTTCTGTTTATAACTTCCAAAGAGAGAGACTGTGCCACCCTCCAAAGCAGTCCATTCCACTATTAAACAACTCTTACAGTGAAGAATGACTTCCCTATGTTTAGGTAGGCTCTCTATTCTTGTAATTTCAATCCAGAAGGCAACAGAGAAGGCAGTGCCTTAGCTGGGACCCAACCACATTTATTGGAACACTGATCTGTAGTCTTAAAAATTTGATATGGATCACAGAGATCTTGCAGTAAATCTTGATTCATTGCAAAACTTAGTAAGTTTTGGACAGGAAGCAGGTGAACCAATGACTTTATCCTGATTGCATTTTGTGTACAGGTTCTGGGGCTTGAATATCATCTGAGCTCACCTTATGTCTAATTCTGAGGTGGAGATCATGCAGTCTTCCAGAGATTGCTGAACTACAGCTCCCAGTATTATTCCACTTTGGTTGTTCTGTTTAGGGGTGATGGAAATTGCAGTCTAATACCAATAGGAGGTGGTTTGATTCCCATCTGTGGTCCAAAGTTCCTGGAAATAAATGAGCTAGTTAAATAGATCTTTTAACCAAATTTTGCAGTGCATCCTTACCTCATAAGAGTTATGTTGCCATTCAGTACTCCTCCAGTCAGCCTTAAACAAAGAGTTGTAAGGAAGGAAATTTTAATAGAGAAGCAAAACATGATCACCACTCCCAAGTCTTCTTTGATGTGCTCCGTCCTGTACTACAGGATGCAATTTGAGATTGAACACTTAATTGCTACATTGCACGTGTGTGTGTATGTTGCGTTGTGTTGTGGAGAGTGGGCAAAATTGGGCCTTTTCCCTTTCACCTGAAACATCCTTGTATAGTGCAAGAAAAAGAATTTTCAAAACTCATGGCATGCATCCCTCTTTTGGGATACTTTCTATAGCCAACGGGAGCTTGAGCATCTCAGTTCTTACCTTTCTCACAGCCCTCCATTCCCATTTTTCCAGTTACTGTCATAATGTTTTTTGTGTCCCCTGCTCTGAAGTGTAAAATTAAATGATTGGGCCACAGTCTGCCCATCTTCAGTTTCAGTAGGCACCTTTTCCTTCCCCTTCCCTGGGTCCAGTATGTCATTGAGCCACTGAATCCTTTCTGCAGTTTAGTTTGAACATTAATGTTTCTGAGCCTATTATAGAAATAGGGTTCAGTATCTAGGATAGCTCCCTTAAAGTTCAGACTAAAATCTGGATCAAATTCACTGCATCGTTTCTGACGTGGAAGTAATGAGGTGCTACTACCTGCATGGCATTCTTAGGATTTTAGCACAGATGAAGTTAGGCAGCAAGGCTTACCCCTTCCTTCCCCTTCCCAGTAAAGTAAGAAAAAACACTGTACAGTTGTCCCTTCATGTTCGCTGGGGTTTGGTTCCAGGACCCCCCGTAGATACCAAAATCGGTGAATACTCAAGTCCCATTATATGCAATGGCATAGCCAAATGGTGTCACTTACATAAGATGGCAAAATCAAGGTTTGCTTTTTAGATTATTTTTTAAAGAATATTTTCAAGCCGTGAATACTTAAATCCGTGGATATGGAGGGACAACTGTATTTTGTTTTGTGTGTAAACCTGGAAGTTCCATCTCGTAACAGTGTATCTCTTTATCCTTTAACTGCCATCTAGGCCATCTATATTCCCTAAGCAAATTCGCAGGGCCTTGCTGGGCAATTTCTGCAGGGTTAAAAAAAAAAATACTCTTTTAATTTGCAAACCTACATAGTAGAATCATGTGATGTTCTGTTGATGAAACCACTTCCATCAGTGGAATTGACAGGGGGAAACCTGTTGTGTGCCTTCAAAATCTATTCCGGAGGTTGGCGGGACAATCCAGAATAGGTGGTTATCATAGAATTGCAGAGTTGGAAGAGACCACGAGGGCCATCCAGTCCAATCCCCTGCCATGCAGGAAATCACGACCAAAGCATCCCCGACAGATGGCCATCCAGCCTCTGTTTAAAGACCTCCAAGGAAGGAGACCCCACCACGCTCCGAGGGAGTGTGTTCACTGCCGAACAGATCTTACTGTCAAAAAGTTCCTCCTAATGTTGAGGTGGAATCTCTGTTCCTGGAGCTTGCACCCATTGCTCCGTGTTCCAGTCTCTGGAGCAGCAGAAAACAAGCCTGCTCCATCCTCAGCGTGACATCCCTTCAAATACTTAAACAGGGCTATCATATCGCCTCTTAACCGTCTTTTTTCCAGGCTAAACATACCCAGCTCCCTAAGTCTTTCCTCATAAGGCATCGTTGTTGGTTGGTTCATTGGTTTATTTTGTGTGATAAGGCAATGGCTTCAGGAGAGGGATAGTTTTGGGAGGCTGCTTTCATGACTTTGATTTGATATTTCTGTGTATCTGGCAAAGTCTGTTGGGTATGTAGAAACTATTACTTTATTTTGGGTGTTCACTTACCAACTGATATGTGCTCAGGAATGTCAGGGATTTGAAAATCATTAAAATGTAGCAGAATGAGGTCTCCACTGTAACACTAGAACGATTTCCCGTTTTTCTTAAATTCGCTATATGTAACAGAATGCATCTATCTAAATATAGTACCATGTTTTGAACAATGTAGTTCTCTTCTAGACCAAATTTGCAAGCTGATATACTTGGGATGGAAAAAAAACCCAGTGGCTTTTATTCATATTATTATTCATTATTATTAAAATAATAATATAAATAAATAAATAAATAAAATGTGCATAGCAATATCTACTATTCCATTGTTTCAGTCTTATTGTAGTTTTATTGTTTTGTTCACGGCAGCCAGCATATGCAAGAAAATTAACAACATTGAATAATTCTATTATAGTCAGTTCTTTCCTTCCATAATATTTCTGGTATCTTATTATTTGTGAGGATACAAATTCAACCAACCTTCCATGAGCCTTTTATTCCTATTCAAACTTAATGAGATTTGAATAATATGTAATCCTTCATATATTCTCATAAAAAATAGAGTACAAATCTGTGCATAGGGCAAGATGTACAATTTTTCTGTTAGTAATAAGCATTGTGATCAGGTTCTGTCATGGTACCTTTGAAACAGGCTAAATTAAACTTCCGATTGCTCAGTGCTATCAGTAATGACTGATTTCAGGGTAGCATGGCAAAAACGGTGTAAAACAGACACTTTGGTTTTCTGTTCAATATACAGTTTTAGTTTGTCTCTGAAAGTTTCACCGAGGAAGCTGTAGATAAGGGGATTCAAACAGCTGTTGGAGAAGGCTGCAAGATTCACAATATGACCCGTTAAGGGGTAATTATGTCTGAAAGACTGACTCCTTGATGAGGTTTGGTCTGTCTTTTGAAGAAGTTGTACACTTATGAAGACATTTTCAGGAAGCCAGCAGATGAAGAAGACAAGGACAACAACCACAATCATGCGAAGAGCTTTCTGTCGGCGTATGCGCAGACCTCGGTGCTTGTGGGCTCTTATCAGGACTCGAACAATTAATGAATAACAAAGGCCAATGATAGCAAATGGGATGATAAACCCTAAGGTTATTTCGAGCCACTGGATTTCTTTTACATCTGCAAAGCAAAAGGAAACCTCTCCCGTGTGTTGCAGATATACAGCTGTGAAGGGAACTAATGTTGCAGAGATAGATGCCAACCAGATGAGGCCACAGCTTAATCTTGCGTGTTCCATTGTGCGAAACAAGTTGGACCTCATTACTTTTGCCAGGGCTATGTATCTGTCAAAGCTCATCCACGTTAGGAAGAATATGCTACTGTACATATTGATTTGAAGGAACAAAGACATGAAAGTACAAATTATTGTGATATCGTAGTACTTCACATCAAGATTGAAAACTTCGATGAGGGAGTCAGCGACTAAAATGAGGTCTGCTACGGCAAGATTTATAAAGTACAGGTCTGGAATAGTCATCTTCTCACGAAAACTGATATTGACCACTAAAATAAGGATGTTTCCTACAAAGCCAATAGGGAAAAGGAATATTGTGTAAAGGCATGACAAAAAAAGACCTATAACATATTGTTGGTGTTCTGATTTGTCTGAAAGAGTTTTGTTTTGATTGTACAAACATGTTCCATTACAAAGTACTGGAGATGTGGATGCTGTGTAAACTTCCATGGTTTCGTTTTCTGCTAGGTAGATCCTTTTCGCCTTCAGTGCCAAGGTGCTAAAATTGTTGGTGGACCCACAATGATCTGAAGAGATAATTTATGTAAATCTGGCAGGGTAGAAGCAATTAAGACCAAAGTTTGAATAATTTCTATAAAGCTTTAAGAAAACGTAGGGCACTCTTCATTGTGACAAGCAAGAGAAAATCCATACGTTCTGTAATACATTATATATTTTAATAGTGTTGATGACTTCAGGCATATACATTTTTCTTTGTTTGCCAGTTTGCTTAGAAGCTGAAAGATGCAGAATCATAATAGCTCTGTTTACTTCAGCTTTAGGTAGCAGTGAATATGGTTGGACCTGGAATTAATGAAAGGAAAAATTATTACTCTTTTGCCTGGAAGACTGAAAGTATCTCATCATTTATAAATGACATTGGCATTTGTTCATGGTCTTTTAGTTAGAAAATATGTTTAACTAGTTGGACTGCAAAGACATGAGCAGGCATGATAAGTGTAATTTAAAAAACAACAACACGTGATTACATGGAATCCATTCAGTGGTAGTGTTCAAAAGCAATCCTCTTGGCATTGCTCTTCTCAGAATAGGATAAAAATGAGGACTAAAGACTGTTGTGGAAGCAATAAGAGACAACTTTCTATTCTATTGCGTTCTTTCTTTTCCATAGATTATTACAGAAATCTTAACAAATAAGCCCACAGTATACATATTAGCTGCAAAACTGATAGCAAATTTACAAGCCAGAGAAAAAGTATAAGATTCCATCTTATTTTTACCCTGTATTTCTCACAAAAGCTCCTTTAAAATCTTATAAAAGTAAGTCTTGCATTATCTGCACATTTGTAATTGCTTTTCAGTGACTGAAGTAAATACATAATGGGCATGTTTTGGAAAGGAATGGTAATATGTTCAGCAGCAACCCTTTCTTTTAAAGTCTGCTTTGCTGAATTGAAAATTTATGGGGAAAGAAGAATAAAAAAGCTGAAATGTTCACAGAGTGTTAATATTTTGAACTACGTGTGAAAGTTTTCAGAAATATTCTGTGAATAGTTAAGATCATTACAGCATTTTAACATAGAACAAGTGTATGAGTGGAAATGCTTATAAATATGTGGTTGTACAAAAGAGTTTGGCCTAAGTATATCTGACCTGATTTTTTTTTATCCAGATTTGATTAGCTATTGGTAATTGAGCTGCCTGCCAAATCTCCTTCACCAAAGGTAATAAAAGAATATCGTGTACGGTTTTGTTTGCCCATCTCAGAAAGAATATGGTAATGCTGGTAAAAGTTACAGGAAAAAAACCTATTAAAAAGATTATGGGTCTTAGAAACTTCCATATGAAAATTTTCAGAGGCTATTTTTGATATAACAAGTGAGCAACCAAAACAGGGGATGACAACATGATGGTTTTAAAACTTTATGAAAAACATAGAAATGTGTGGCTGAAAATGGCTTCTTCCTAAATAGTAAAGCCACAACCATCCAGTGAAACTGATTGGCCGTGTATTTCTTCATACCGTGCAGAATTTACTTGCAGAATTTCTTAGCACAGGTTGTTTGAATAGTTTGATATGGAACCTCCATATTAGGAGGTAGTATATCTCTGAATACCAGATGCTGGGAATGAGCAACAGGGAATGCTTTTCTTCCCCTTGGCCTGATTGGGAAATTGAATGCTAAAGTTAAAAAGGCATACAGTCTGATCCAGCAGATCCATTATTATTTTATAAGAAGGCATGCATAAAGTAGTTTTATGGGGGCTTGTCACGTTTATTTCTAGAATGAACATTTATTTTCACTTGCTGAAAATAAAGGCTGTATTATGTTTGAATTACGACGAAACTTTGCAGTGTCACATTTTTAGATTAAGGCATTCTTCCAAAATGTAACTAATCTTATAGACATTTGATTTTCCAACAGAGGGTTTAAGAATAACCCAGCTGTGTTTTAACTTCCCTTTGTAGGGTTTTTTTTGGGGGGGGAGGGGTAATTCTTGTTCCTAAAAGATAGCATAAATAATTTTTACAAACCAATGGAAAGTAGACCCATAGAAATGATTAAGAAAATAATTGTATGATTTATTTTTCTGCAGTACTGCTATTGTAATAGTATTGCTTTAGGGGCATCTGATGTACTGGGGTCTGAAAGGAACCCAATTTATTTCAGTACTGTTCTTTATTTTGTTACAATTTATTTTACCTTACCCTCCCCTGCATCCATAGGTATTAACTGGTCCAGAACTGATTTTCTTCCAACCACTGGTAACCTGGTTTATATTGAAAAATGGGTGAAGTCACCACTCACAAGTAATGAAAAACAAATCTTGTTAAGATGATACTGGATTGTACTGAAGGCTGCTAATACTGCAGTTCAGTGAAAAATCTAAAAGTATCTTCCATTTCTAATAGCATTTTTTAAAGAACTGAAGTACTTTATAGCAACAAATTCAGATCTACAAGTTTTATCCGTAAAAGAGAGCTTTGCTGATGTTCAGGGATTCTCCAGTTTATGTTCAGCTTTTTTAAAACTATACTGAATTTTAACCCTATTTCTGCTGGGTTGTTTTTCTTTGCTGGTTTAGACTGTACATTTTATTTTCAAACACCTTTGAAAAGCCTTGGGACATTTATGTCTTTCTTCTATTCATTGTTTGCTTTTGGGAATCCTATTTCATGTGGAAGAAAATAGAGGTCAGTACACTGAGCATCATTTCCACAGATTCAGCTAAAAAGCAATGCCTTCAACAAACAGCAGTTGTACAAGCATACGAGTTAGATAAAAAGACAAACATGTTAAGAGGTTTTGCAAGTGAAGCTAAGAAGGAGTTTTTAACACATGAATTAAAAAGTGGAGTAAGAGTTTGTCCTACCCTCTTTTGGTGAGTCCTTATTTCCTCTCTTAATTGCCTCTATTTTTCGGTGAGCTCAGAAGGTGTCCTGAAAAGCATGATGACTTTCCTTTGTAGCCTTCACCAGCAAGATCATTTCTGTAGAACAGACTCAGCAGGCTGATCCACTCAGGGTGTTGATAGTGCTTCCAAATCCTGATGCAGCAGGTGGAGAGGCTTGGACTTCATCTGCCTCCAAAAGAAACGGCTTGACAACTGAACAAACCCCACCTGGTGGCTGCCAGAATTGCTCCACTGACTGTGGGAAATGAAGACTTGAACAGCTACACTGAATCCTTCCTCACTGGAAGGGACGAGGGAAGTGTGCTGCTCAGCAGAGGCAGTGTTTACTTTGATTGTGCTTATGTGTCTGTGTGAGGAAGGGAGGTTTATGTTCTTTTAATGTTGGTTTTCTGTGTGTAGAGCATCCCTTTCTATAGATAATATCTGTCTATGTTGAATGCTAATTTTTACATAGATAACCAGAAAGTTAGGCATCTTATCTTCACGTTCGGATATGAGGACACTATTTATTCCTAGGTATAACAGCACAGCTAGTTCTTTGTATCCAAAGGACTTTTAGTCTAACATTTCTCAAACAGCAGCATCCCCACCCCCATGCCTCATGGCAAATTGGTTTTGAAACTGAGTTGGACCTTCAGAAGTAGTTTGGGTATGACATGGGGAGCACCCACAAGGTTACAGAATAAGATTGGCAATAGCAGCAAGGCAAGGCTCAGCAAGGTTCCCATCACCATTATCAAAAGCAGGACATAGTGTGTAAATGCATGCAGTTATGCATGTTTGAATATTTGCATTAAATCACATAATTTACACAGTTTTCTTGGCTTGGGATCTGGGTTACCTGCTTGTAGAATATTTCTCGTATTTTTAATGTGTTTTTAAAGCACAGCTCTATCATGAGCATGAAAAAGCAATAAATATATGTGGCCTGTTTCTGATCCCTTGCCCTATTTCTGTAGCCTCCTAGACCCCCCCTCCCCAATTTTTTCGCTAACAAATGGAAAATCTCTGTTCCTGGAAACTTCAAGGAGCAGGAGTCCCTTTTTAATACAAAGTACAGATTGGGTTGGGTCCCATGGTGAGAAAATTAGCCCCAGATTCCTAGAGGAGTGTTCACTAATCAAGCTACCCCCTCCCTTGTTTGCTTCTGTTCAGTTGTTCATCTGGCTGTAGCATAACTTTATTAGTACACTGAAGAATTTCCATTAGCTGGAGCTGCTACGAATAAATGTCTGGGATAGGTCCTGATTACATTTTTCCATTTCTGTACAAAAATCATTCTCAACTATCCAACTTCATTGTAACCATTTAATTTGGTTTTTTTTAAAGTTAAGTAAACAAAAAGTAACTTGTATTAAAAATATAAATTGCTTTTGGTTAGGAGTCAAATGTGTCGTTAACATTTACTGAGTGTACTATTATAAATGCATTTTCTGATGTGTCTCACTATGTAGTTTGCTGTTGTTGTATGCCTTCAAGTCATTTCTGACTTATGGCAATCATAAGGTGACCCTATCACAGGGCTTTCTGAGGCTGAGAGTGTGTGACCGACCCAAGGTCATCCAGTGAGTTTTCATGGCCAAGTGGGGATTCGAACCCTGGTCTCCAGAGTTGTAGTCCAACACTCAAACTATTATGCCATGTAGTATCATATCATTATTATTTATTCAGATTTGTATCTTCTTTCTGCACTTGGCACCAATATTTTAAATTCACCCACTTGTGACTGCATATGATTTTTTTTTTCAAGTAAGAGAACTGAGGCAATATGGGGCAGGAGCAGTAGAATGAGAACTCTGTTGTATTTCAGGCCTGCTTCTTGGTTCCCTAAAGGCAAGCAGTGTTCTGTTGATTCATACCCAAGGCCAGTGGTGTCTGATGACCATGATGTTAGTGCAATGGTGAATCTGCTCTGAGAGCTTTAGATCAGTCTTTCATGGAGCTATCCAAGTTCTCAGTCACACACCCAAAGAGGTTTAGTAACATGGATAGCTTTAAAAGTTCAGACTAAAATCCCAAATGGATTCACTGCCCCACTAAGCTTAGAACCACTCTTTGCCAGGCCCTAGCATCCACTTTAACTTGGAACATGCATGTGGAGACCTGCTTATAATTTTTTTAACAATACATGTACACAGACAGACAGACTGGTTGATTTTGATTGAAGTGTGTGATAAGCCATGTACTTGTTTGCAGAACCATTTTAGTTTGTGTGTGTGAGAAGGAGGAAATGCTTCTTCTCATGATGCCAGCTGTGGGTTGTTATATTAATATTTTTCTAAATGCTCTTCCCAAGAAAGCATTTGTATTCATTGAGTATACCAGTTAAGCAATGCAAACCTAGGCCGGGATCAAATGGTGTATCTCCTTGGAACTTGTTCCCCCCACGTAGCCCCAGTGCACCCAATACCACCTCCTCTAAAGGGTAGGAAACCCTCTGCAGCAGGTTTGTGGCATCACAGAAGAATATAATAGGAGGGAGAGGGGAAGGAGATCCCATTTCCACTATCATTGAATACCAGTACCAAAATACACTGATTTTCCTTGGTTTTTTTTCCGGGCTGTGAGGCCATGTTCTGGAAGAGTTTACTTCTGACGTTTCACCTGCATCTGTGGCTGGCATGTTCTCTGAAACGTCAGAAATAAACTCTTCCAGAACATGACCTCACAGCCCGGAAAAAAACCAAGGAAAATCTATGGATGCCGGCCGTGAAAGCCTTCAACTTCACACCAAAATACACTGTTTATCTCAGCCGCAGTTTTCATCTGTTGCATCATCTGTTTAAAAAGTATGATACCTTAAGACACAAACACTCATAGCCCAATAGATTGATCAGCAATGGATGGGTGCGGAACACAGGGGTGTACTTGATTGTCCAACAAGTAACAGTTATTGCTGTTCTTCAAGCCAACTGAAATTTAAGCCACAGTTGCCCAGGGGAAAAATATGATATTAAAAACACATCAGGTCTCCACAGGCTCCAGGTAAAGAGCTAATGCAGGCTCTGTGTGCTTGCTGTGTATTCAGACTAGCCATTCTCACTCATCTTTGTTTGGATGTTGGTGATGTTCTTTCCCATTTAGCTTATGGGTTACTATAATAGCATTTCCTTAATTGCTGCAGGAAAAAAAAAAGGCTAGGGTGGCTGAGGAGGAGCAGGTAGATTTTCCTCATGACTGGAACAAATATCCAAACGCTGGAAAGCTTCTAACATCCTGTTTGTGCTTACTATAAAATTGAATTTTGTAATAATTGGAAAATCATTTAGGCTGCTGAAATATTTTTAGAAATGTTTATTAACATCATACATGGTGGAAAAAAATTGAGTTTGATTCACATTTAAAGACTTGCACAACAGTTTTGACTTATTGTGTTTATCCTGATAAATATAATCCCTCACCCCAATTGAAAGCCAATTCCTAGCACTCTGTCACCTCCTAGTGTGAGGAAGAACTAAAACACAAGGCAAGGCTAAGCTGATTCTCAGTGGATGGGAGGGCATAATTAGTCCTTGCCTATAATGCTGTCCCCATGGCTACCCATTTATTTTCATACAAGCCCATGAAAGTGTTGCAAGTGGAGACCTTGTTGCAATGAAGGCAAACATGGTTGCCATCTCTGAAATTACCCTATAGCCCTGTGCTTCTTTAAGTGATGGGTCGGTGGACTGGTACTGGTCCCTGAACCATCTGCTGCCAGTTGCTGCAGGGCTTCCAGTGGAGAAAGAGAAAGAAACAGTTGTAGTCAATGGCCACAAGTATGGTACTGGTATCTGGCATGTTTTATATTGTGTGGGGGGGTACCAGTCCCCCCCATCAAATAGCTTAAGAAGCATTGGTAAAGTTTACTAACAGATTGCAAGGGACCGCACTTTCCCCATCTGCAACACCTCTCCAATATTCCTTGCAGTATATAAGTCCTTTCTGTGCACAGGGAAGTGTGTATATTTGCACACATCCACCCACACCCCTCTGTGAGAAAGATGGGCAGTGTGTTAGTAGAACAGAACAGAACAATTGTGGTTTTTCTTCCCCCAGCTGTATCATCCACACAACATCCTCTGAGCCCCCTCCTGGCCCACGTGCTTATTGCAACACAAAACTCAGCATATTTGGCAGTAGTTGAGTCATTTCTATACATGATGATTTCTGCAGGAAGCACTTGTGATAAAATGGTGTTTCTGACAGACGTTGTGATGTGTGAAGGTGGCCAAAAGTTTTGTGCAGTGGCATGCCTGGAAGACTATTTCTGAAAGTTATTCAGGCAAGTTATTCTTTTTGATGAGATATCAGAAAGTTAATATTTTCTCTGGCTTTTGTTCGCAAACGAAGATTCAGGAAGGACTCATCCCGTGCTTTCTGCAAGTGCGCTGATGACTAAAAAGACCAATCCAAGAGAAACAAGTCCGGTTGCAGAAATCACAGCAAAAGGTCTCTGGGTGATGTTTCCGGGTTGTGTCTTAAATATAATGATATGCATAGTACCATAGGTGTACATAACACTTTACATAGTAGCAAAAGACAGATTAAGAACAAAAATATGTCACTGCTTTGGGGAACTTGCAGAAGCAAGCACGAGAATTTGATGCTTGAGGACAGATACGTTGGAAACAACTCTGTGTGTGCTTGTATGTGTTTGTACGTATGCATGCATGTATGTACGCACATGTTGCACATACTGTAGGAAATGTAGGGATTGAGCCTGACATTTTTCATCATAGAACATTCTCATTCTGGGTTCTTTTTTGTGTAAGAAACATACGATTCCTTCGTGAGTTCAATACAATCAAGTGTCTGAGCATGATCTGCTTAGAGGACTGTGTCAGCTAGTCCTACGCTATTGACGTGAGCTGTGTTGTTCAGGGTGGAATGCTGTTTATTTCGTAGCTTAATGAACGAGCTACTGTCTTTACTGCCTTTAGGTTTTTCTTGCCATGGTTATTGGCACAGTTTCAGTTTACTCTTCATAACCATTTTTAAGGGCTCAGAATCACCATGAGATAAGGACACGGTGTTCTCCTAACATGCCTTTTTGCCTTCAGTAGCTGACTGTGTAGATCTTTCCTGTTGCTAATGGTCTTTGCTACCTTGTTTGAGTCTTTTGCCAAATGCATTGCAACCTGCCTTAACCCCAGACAATTAATTTGCCTCAAGCCCAGAACAATACTTTTGCTTTGTAGAAGCAGTTTCTCCCATTCCACTGAAAACAAACCCTTTTTATCTCCAAGGATGCATTAACTTTTTAGTTGTAGTTAGGCGGTCTAAATGAGCTATGCTTTACCTGCAAAAAGCAATGTCCCTTTAGTTCTCCTTTAGTATGCTTGGTGCTCTGGAAGATATCTAATTGAATGAGACTGCATGTTCCTCTGTTGTTACCTACATTGTCTGAATCCATGTGCTGGAAAGCCTTTTAGAAGGAACCTCACCTTTTAGCAGACTGGTTTTACAAATCTTAGGACTCAAAAAATAGAGAAGAGTCTGGCTGGTTTAAGTAGAAATCAAAGAAAAGGAGGTCTCCACAAGTGACTTGCATCCTGTACAAATACATGTAGGTCAGAGTGTTTGAAGATGGTGGATTATGAGGCTTAGTTGATGCTGTCAATATGACAGTCACTGGTAGAAAAACATGTTAATTCTATGGATGATAAGCAACTATATTGATATCTCCCCTCTCTCTCCCATACAGTCTTTCCACTCCACTTCTTTGTCCTGCATATGGCCACTCTCATTGTAAACCTCAGCAATCTCAAACAACAACAACAACATAAAAAGTTTTTTTAAAAATCCATGACAGAAGTAAAATGGAGACATTCCTCTTCATAAAAACTTTTCACCAAGTTGTCCTTACCATTCTCCACCCAGCTGACGGCATGTCATCCCACAGAAGCCAAGGATCAACATGTAATGACAACACTTGCAAAGCTTGCAATCGTAGCTGTTCATTCACACTAAAGAATATTTCTTCTTCAGTAGGTAGACTGTAGGAGTAAAGAAGGCTGGGTACCTTTTATTCATTCAGGTTCGTCATGGAAGCAGACATGTAGCTATATCTTTAATGCTAATATTTTGAAAGACCAAAGTCAGTGTGATTCATTTTCAGAAGGCAAAGATGAGACTTCGGTATGAATTTCCCGTATTTCAAGAGCACTGTTGCTATCATGTCTCCTGCAGACTTTTGTAAGTTTATTTACAATATTCAATAAGCCACTCCTGCATGGTTTATGAAGGAAAAGTATGATTAATAAACTAAGACAGCTTTCACTGTACAGCAGGATCTCTGCAATATTCATGGTCAGC
The DNA here is from genome assembly GCA_030847615.1 of Gambelia wislizenii. Classification (NCBI taxonomy): domain Eukaryota; kingdom Metazoa; phylum Chordata; class Lepidosauria; order Squamata; family Crotaphytidae; genus Gambelia; species Gambelia wislizenii. The sequence goes on along the minus strand of JAUMIR010000012.1, from coordinate 4,151,369 downwards.
TCATTTTGAGGTGACCCTATGCTTCTGTGTATCTTTAAGGTGGTCCTGGAGAGAAGCATTACGTTGTAAAACAGACGACATGTAAACATGGTTATTGTGATAACAAAAACAGTCAAATAAGGGGTAGTATTTTGTCTTGAGCGATTGATTTCTGTCTGGGTTTTTTTCACAAATGAAAGAATGCAGCAGAATAGCTTGGCCAAAGATGGAATGCAGAAGCCGAAGATAAATTTAATAATCTCATACTCAGGCCATGCAAATAAAGGATCTAATTGGCAGTTTGTTTCTTCATGGTAATTCACTACGCCCAGCAGTGCCACCAATATCAGTGTAGCACAAAAGGCACATATCAATATGAATCCAACACATACAGTTGTATTTTGATGTGCCTTACGAATTAAAGCATTCTGGGGTGGGTGCCTATTTAAAAAAAAACTCAACACCATTAGTATACGAAGGTACTGAGAATTCAAGTAACTCAAGTTGAAAAAAAAGGACAGAGTGCCACATTCCAGGTAGGATACTCTGAGGTAGGCAGGCCTTGTGGTGATGGTAAGTGACAGAAGAATCATTAAGATGTTGCTGACGGTATGAGCAAAAATCATTATGTCTAATTTCTTTAAGGCATGTTGCATGTAGTTCTTGATGAAGATGCCCAGAATAGTGATCCCAGCAATTAAACCAATTGGTACAAAGAGTGCAATGTAGCCGTGCATAAGTCTGGATGTTACATGTTGTGAAAATATGATGTCTTCGATATTTGAGTCTTGGCTCTGGCTTGGGTATTTTATCCATGTCATATTATGAGAGACCATTCTGGTGGAAAAGGCTGGTTTCTTGGAAGTCCTGTGAACTGAAAGGAAAGTATAATGAGTGGCTTGGAAAATGTAATCCAAGACTGATAGGAAACAGTAGCAGTATGTGCCTTGTCAGAAAACATCAAATTCTGTTCCTGTCACACAGAGGTTGCTGTTGAATTTCCAAAGAGAGTGAGCTTGGAGAATAGCAAATCTCACCTCCCCCCCCCCGCCATGCAATTCCTACTATGAGTTAGCTGTTTCTTTTCATACAAAAACACAGATGTTTCAGTTGTTTTTGAAGGATGTTTGAAAGAGTTGGGGAAGAGTTTATTTCTACCTATTTCCTTCTTAGACCTAACAGAAGCAAAGTAGTTAAATCGAAGCGAAAATGCAAAGGTCTCATCTTCTCTGTAATCTACACATTGGTTCACAATGTAGTTTGGATTTGGGGCTAATATGAGAACATCCTGTGTTTGTGGGGCTGAGCTAGAAGGGCTTGTAATCTGAGCTGATATAACCCACAGAAAATCTTTCCACAAACTGTTTTTAAAATTCTCATTGATTTCATGTGACATAGGAGGACTGCTATTCATAGAATCATAGAATTGTAGAGTTGGAAGAGACCACGAGGGCCATCCAGTCCAACCCCCCTGCCATGCAGAAACTCTTGATCAAAGCATCCCCGACAGATGGCCATCCAGCCTCTGTTTAAAGACCTCCAAGGAAGGAGACCCCACCACGCTCCAAGGGAGTGTGTTCCACTGCCGAACAGCTCTTACTGTCAAAAAGTTCCTCCTAATGTTGAGGTGGAATCTCTGTTCCTGGAGCTTGCTCCATTGCTCCATGTTCCAGTCTCTGGAGCAGCAGAAAACAAGCCTGCTCCATCCTCAACGTGACACCCCTTCAAATACTTAAACAGGGCTATCATATCGCCTCTTAACTGTCTTTTTTTCCAAGCTAAACATACCTAGCTCCCTAAGTCTCTCCTCATAAGGCATGGCTTCCAGACCTTTCACCATTTTAGTTGCCCTTCTCTGGACATGCTCCAATTTGTCAATATCCTTTTTGATTTGTGGTGCCCAGAACTGGAAACAGGAATCAAAACCTGCCCTTCTGTTTTCTCTCCAGCATGTGTATCTTTTTTAATTGCATGATTCCTTGACTCATGGACAATGTTAATACTGTTTATGGCTTTCAGATTCATGCAGAATGGCTTGATATTTATAATAACGTGAGCCTAGCCATAGCCCCAGTAACAACAGGACAGGCTGAGTCTGTGGTCCTGTTGTATTGTCAACAGCCAGGAAAATGATGCATGTCACAGGTTAGACTTGTGAAAAACTAAATATTTATTATCATCTAGCTTGTGTCTGCTCCTGAAGCTATTTCAGATTCAACGCACCAGTGTATCTTTGCATTCGCTGACACCAGGGAGTCCTGGTTTTTGAAAAAGGTGAGGTGTAAATAAAGAGGATGATTAGTGATCCTATTCTCCCAGTGCTTGTAACATGTTTACGGTTTCTCTTTTAACAATGGATGTTTTACAGCATTTGTGAAAACTACTACTCTACAGTATTACTAATAGGGCTTTAAAAAAAAAATTAAAGAGCACATGTACCTATATCCCATGGTGGACTAACTAGGGATTGGGGAGAGTATATTGCTTCTTTAAAACCTAAAAGTTTTAGCTCCACATAAGGATTATTCCCTTATGTGCTAACTTTGGTTTCTGTATGTGCATGTATTTCTGTATTTATAGCAGCTATAAATTCCTAAAGAGGAGTTTCTTAAGGTGAAGCTGACAGGGAATTAATTGTAATGGCTCAATCATGTGGTGCCATCATGATTCTGTTACCATGAGAAGGCATCACTTTTCCTTTTAAGCAAATAATAGACTACGTAAAAATATTCAATGGCTGTTTGCTCTACAGAAAATGACTGCAATAAATATGGAACTTGTCATTTTATTGGCCACCTAAAAGCACAATTTGTTCATTATCAAAAAAGGCAATTTCTATATAGGTTGTTAGAGGAAATCTGTTGCCAATATTAAGCTGTTGTGTGTGTTTTTTTAAAAAAGAAGATACAGGGCTTGTATTGCAATAGGATAAACATTTCATATTTAAAATAATGTAGAAAACTATATGAAGCTTAAAAAAATCATTAGCACATTCTGAAAGCTAGTTTCTACTGCCCATGCTTTGCACTGGCATTAAAAATGTTTTTGCATATCTGCAATTAGAATATATAGTATGCTGTGTTTGATGCTTCATCTTCTGTTTCCTTTGTAACATAAGCATTTCAGTTTTTGCATTAATCCCCAGATTTAATACAGGGGCTTCTTCAAATCATTCAATAATATGCAAAGCTGATCTGTTCAAGCCGAGTGTATATATACAAAGAATTGCTGGGGCACTGCAATGGTTTGGGTCTTTTTCTTATCAGAGGTTTCCATAGAGTCTCATCTAATAATGGAATAATGTTCCTCCATAAGGCTTTCTTCCATGGCTTATGTCTCTTTAATAGAGTTCTGTCACTGTTAGAAATTTTGCACTTTATGTCACACCATTAATTTAAAGGTTCAGTCATCTGCCCATCCAAGAAGCAGCAATATAATTGTATAAAGAGCCCTGCTGGGTCAGATCAAAGGTCCATCTAGTGTAGCATCCTGCTTCCCACAGTGGCTGAACAGTGCCTCTTGGAAGGCTACAAGCAGAGCATGAAAGAAATAGGTTCCCTCTACACCACTATTACATATTGCCTCTGGACTGGGGTGTTAGCTTGGGAGACAATAGTTGGAACTCAGCAGAGGCCGTTTTTCGAGTAAACATGATCAGAATTGAGGTGTATGTTAGGGCGCATCCAGACTGATAAAAGGAGTCCTGAAAGTCCCAGATTTTGTTCCTGTTTTTTCTTATTTTATTTTGGAAATCCATACACATTTTGTTTATCCCAAAATATTTTCTGTCAGTTGCTGGTATGCTCAGAGACTTTTTATACCAGCTCCCCAGGTTGGTTTATTTTAACCCAGTATAAAATTGGAAAGAATAGGAACAAAAATAAGACCCCTCAATGAATCTGGATCCACCCTAGTATATTATTCCAAAACATATATCCTCACATGTAGCCAGAAGTGTTTGTTATGGTGATAGATATCTAAAAATTAAAATCCACTATAAAAATCACAGTAACAGGAATGCACATATTCAGTTGTCTGAATACAAGTACCTGTGTGCAAAGTAGAGTAGTTCATGTAGTGTTCAGTCCGAATTTTTATTCCTTACATTTTTACCTTGCCTTCCTTGAAGGCCTTCTTCCCTGTGTCCTCATAAAAAATCCTCTGCAGTACATGAGAGTGAGGAACAGCAGCTGAGGTATTTCAGTAAGGTCATCTCATCTTTTTTGTGGCGAAACAAGGATTTGAAGGCTGTCATCAGACAAATTTGTTTCTTGTCAGACAAATTCCAGCACTAATCACTGCACCACACTGGCTGTCCTAGTATCCACCAAACTGGATTAGGGGTTCAAATTCCTGCTTAGCCTTAAAACTCACTAGGTAACTTTGCAGTGGTCACCATCTCTTATTCCAGGTGTTGTTGGACTGCAACACAGCCAATGGCGAGGAATGCTTGGAGTTGCAGTCCAGCAACACCTGCAAGGCCACATGATCCACACCACTGTTTTAATCTAACCCTTCTTTACAGAGCATTTATAACAAGGATGGGAAATAACCAATACATTGTTGTGAGTTCCTTAGAATCATAGAATCATAGAATTGCAGAGTTGGAAGAGACCACGAGGACCATCCAGTCCAACCCCCTGCCATGCAGGAAATCACGATCAAAGCATCCCCGACAGATGGCCATCCAGCCTCTGTTTAAAGACCTCCAAGGAAGGAGACCCCACCAGGCTCCGAGGGAGTGTGTTCCACTGCCGAACAGCTCTTACTGTCAGAAAGTTCCTCCTAATTTTGAGGTGGAATCTCTGTTCCTGGAGCTTGCATCCATTGCTCCGTGTTCCAATCTCTGGAGCAGCAGAAAACAAGCTTGCTCCATCCTCAGCGTGACATCCCTTCAAATACTTAAACAAGGCTATCATGAAGGCTAGACAGCATATCTGATCATTCGTGCTTCAGTGGTAATTTCTTGCTCCCTAGGAATGTCTTCCTTTATAGCTCATGCTCTGATTGTATTTATCACACTATACTGTTATAGCGCTATTTTTCCACTTTAACTGGTATGGCTGCTTCCTGTGGTATTCTAGGGTTTATAGTTTAGTGAGGCCTAAGAGATCTCTGGCTGAGAATTCTAAATTCCCCTCCCCAAACTGCAAATCCCAGAATTCCACAGGAGGCAGCCATAGCAGTTAAAATGGAAAAATAGCGCTATAGCAATGTAGTTTGATGACCTCAGTCTTCAAAATACCTGCTTTAGGGTAAGTATCAAAGGTGGAGGAAACACCTCGAGTAATTAAACACCTTTTCCTCCAGAAACTCAGCTAGAAACAGAAAGGCAAGCTTGGTTAAAATAAATCTGCTTTACTGGTGCTGTATGAAACTAAGTTCCAGAATATTAGATGTAGGAAAACTGCACACATGGCGTAAGACTAAATTGTGTATATGCATGGGGGGAGCGATTTGTCTGCTTGGCTGACTGTCATTTGCCAATGCTCAGCAAGGAATTATGGTTTTGATGTAAATGGGATTAGTTTCTTTCTATTCAGCTACCAATATGAATTTTACTTCATTAATATATTTTGAACTGAAAAATCACTTGGGAGTTCGTTATGGTGGAAAAAACCCACAGAAGAGCACTTACTGAAAATAGTACATCTGCTGAAGCCTGTGTCGCTAGGGTATTAAAATAATGAGCTGAAAGTCAGCATAGTCTGGCCCCATCCCTCGGGCTGATGATCAAGGGCCACTGAGAGGCTATATCCCCCCCTTCCAAAACAGGAAGTGGGGAAATGTAGTTTGCATCATCCTTCCATGCTTGGGGACCGGGGGATACTTCTAAGAAATCTGTAACTAAGAAATGGTACCTAGTTTTCTTTTTCTTCTTCCAACCAAGTCCTTTTTCATTTTTCTGTCATGTCTTTGTGATTATAAATCCATAAATGGGGGTAATGCTTATTATTAATCTTTGTAAATCACTTTTGCCTGATGAATAGGTAGGTTAAAAAATATTTTAACACCCTACCAATGAAATTAAACAAGTTGTTCAGTAATTACATCTTGAAAACTCTGCCGAGGGGTTCTGTGTGTGTTTTTTTTTTAATCTAGTCCAGAATTACCATTGAACAAAGAAGAGAACTGCTGTGTTGTCATGAAAGACTCCTCTTCAAGAAATAAGGCACACAAACATAAACATAAACTAACTAACTAACTAAAATTCATGGTGTTTTGGAACCTGGACTTTATCTTTTCTCTACAGTGATAGAAGAAATGGCAGTTATGCTGGCCAGAAATTCTCATACGCTAAGCAATCAGAGGCAATTATGTTTGGTCCTGTTGGTCCTGTGATCCAATACAGGAGCTGTGAAACCTGTTAATTATTTACATGCTCGGGACTGACCTGTTGATTTCAACTTTGGCTGAGATCCTTCATTAGGAGACATGTCTGCAGCACTTACTATATGTCTCCTTAGGCAGCTCCCTAATTCATTAATCATTTTGCCATAGAATCATAGATTTGGAAGGAGCCTCATGGGTCATTGAGTCCAACCCCCTGTTCAGTACAGGATCTCCAGCTAAAGCATCCTCAGGAGATAGCTGTCCAACCTCTTTCTAAAGGCATCCAGAGAATCATAGAATCATAGAATTGTAGAGTTGGAAGAGACCACGAGGGCCATCCAGTCCAACCCCATTCTGCCACGCAGTAAATCTTGATCAAAGCATCCCAGACAGGTGGCAATCCAGCCTCTGTTTAAAGACCTCCAAGGAAGGAGACCCCACCACGCTCCGAGGGAGTGTGTTCCACTGCCGAACAGCTCTTACTGTGAAAAAGTTCCTCCTAATGTTGAGGCGGAATCTCTGTTCCTGGAGTTTGCATCCATTGTTCCATGTTCTAGTCTCTGAAGCAGCAGAAAACAAGCTTGCTCCATCCTCAACGTGACACCACCAACTCTCTAGGCAATTTGTTCCACTGCTGAACTGCTCACTGTCAAGAGGCTCTTTCTAATGTTCAATTGAAGCCTACTGTCTTGCAACTTCAGACCATTAGACTTGGTCCTACCCTCTGGGACAGCAAAGAACAGGCCTGCCCTCTCCTCTCTGTGACAGTCCTTGAGGTATTTAAAGAGTGCACACACACCCCCAGCCATTTCTGTGTTGGTGGGGAGTTGAGGGAGCAGCAAAGATATGATGCATCCAGCTATTTTCCTCGAGCTGGAGGCACAACAGCAGACATTCTCAGGGACTTCCTGGGGGTCCTTGGGATATCCGTAAGAATGACATTATTGCTGTGTGTCAACTCAAGCTGAACAAGTCTCTGCAGCTCCCCTCACTCTCCACCGACATCAAATGGGTTGCCTTGGGGAGTCTGCCACACTGAACAAGTAGGTTTGGGGATATTTGTTGTTGTGTAGTTAGAGCAGAATTCTGACCTCCACAGGAACGAAAATAGGGTTATGATGGCTTATGCTGGATCACTAACAGGATTCTAGGCTCTAAGAATTGAAATCCCCCAGTACAGTGCTGTTTAAAGGGAGGTGTGCCTACCATTAACACATGTGGTGAAGATCACTTGTTGAAAAGCCCTGCTTCCCACTTGTGCAATCTCTTGATAGGTTTTACTGGCAGCATGACATGCCACCTAAAAAGTGCCTACACATAGTTCCTATTAGCTATGTGGAAAGCTTTACTCCTAGCAGCTTTATAGAGAAAAGAAGAAATATATATATTACTTCTTTTTATGTGAATTAAGATTAGCTATTAGAGAAAAAATGTTAAGAAGTAACAAATGTGAAAGCTTTGAGCTGCTTGAAACCATATGTATCTAAACCCATTTAATTTTATGACTAAGCTGCATCTTAGAAGGTCATGGCTAGTATTATCCATAGAAATGTGCAACTAGTCTCTTGGGTGGATTTGTGTTTTACAAACATAGACTTCTGCTCATGGCACATTTTTAAAATCTCACCAAGCACTTCAGCAATGAGACCTGTGTCTTTAATTTTAATATCTCAAGGTATTAATCTTTATGTTTTCTTAATATTTGTGTTTAAAATATTTGTATATCATTCTTTATCAAAATAGTTATCAGGGCAGTTTCACCATATCTTAACTGCTGGTATCCTCGTTCACAAAAGAAGTAGCAAATTGCACAGCAGGCGATCAGGTGAAACAAATCAGGTGGGTTTCCTCTTGGCTCTATAAAGCTGCACATTGTGGCCTGAGAAGCTTGCTGGTTAATCTGAGACCAACCTGCTTTCAGTGATGTCAGATTTTCAAGAAAAAGTTCAAGATACTCTTGATTGATTAGGGTGTGCTTTGCCATGTTTACTTTGCAAAACTACTGACTGTACCAACCAAATTTTATAGGCTGTATAAAATACCCTAAAGGATTCTTCAGCAATCAAAAATAGCTAAAGAGAAATACTGGATTTTCAAAAATTCAATACAGTTTACTTAATGAGGTTTAAATGTTATATTAAATTGTTTTTAACTTTTATATTAAACTGTCCTGAGAATTATTCTTTACTAGGTAGCATATAAATATTTTAAATAAATCCTTAAAATATGCAAACAAATTCAAAATTAAATTGGGAATTCATTTTCTTGGAATACTAGTAAAAAATTAAAACATGGCTTCAATAATATATGCTTCCATTAAAGTTGTTTAAAATTTAAGATGAAAAAAATGAAGGCATTGAAAACACTTTAACATTTTAGTATGCTCAAACAGCTGTTTTGTTGGGCACTTTTCAGAGTGTGTTTTTCAAACTATGGATACTTTTCAAAGAGGAAATGTAGAACAAAATCATTTAAATAAATAAATAGACTTCCTGGGGATAGTTATTTAGAAAATAACAATATTATATTGCTTAGTTGGACTGATATCTGTTTTAATCATGAATACTAACGTACTAATGAAACAATGCTCCCTCTTTTTTTTAAAGAAATGGAATGTTTCCCACAGGAAAAAAAAATAGTGGTAGCAATTCTTCCACCCCATTTCACTGTTCTTGAACTATGTGTCTCTGCTTACCTGTTTGACTGCCTGCCTATATCCTGACTCACCATCATACCTGGCCAGCCTTGGCACTAAGAAGCAGTTGAGGATGCATTGGGGTGAGCTCTAAAGTCTGTTAAAATGGGGAGGAAGGGAATGATTCGCTCTCCAGATATTCTTGGACTGCAGCTCCCATCATCTATCAGCATGAAGTGAGCTGGCGGGGTTTGATGCTATGGCGTTACTAAGGCTGGTGTCAGCCCTCCCTCCAACAGTGTCACGTGGTTTGATGAAGGTTGTAGTCAAAAACATTTGGAGGAATGCATACATGTTTCCCACTGATGCGTTCAGACTATCTAAAAGCAGTTTTGCAGTTTTCATGGAGATGAGTATGTTGAAAAAGCACAGTTTGGTTGTGAATCTATGGACACCATCTTACTAATGAGAAACTGGTCTTGAATGCATCTTGTGGAATTTTGACTCTAAAGGGATCTGGATCCTACATAGTTTGTATTTTTTTAATTGGTTATGCAAGTAGAAATGTAACCAGTATATATCACATAGTTTGCCTCTAGATAAAATGGCACCAAAAAAACCCACACTTTATTATTATTTTGCTAACGTCAAGTGGGAAATGTGTTTGTAATTGAAAAGGGTACCTTTTGATGTGTAAATGTCACATATCAGTTCTTCCTCCAACTCCACTCCCCCCAAACCTGCATGTATACTAGCTGTAAGGCTATTTAAAGAATTTTACTCTTTGGGAAAAGAATATTTACCTTGCTTTCTTTGATTGCATAGTGCAATGGCACATTTTGCTGCAGTGATTCCCAGTGTATTTTGCATAAAGCTGCATAGTTACTACATCCCTTTGCTTTACTTAATGGTTTCTACAGAATTAATCGATTTGGAATGTCACCATTTAATGAGGATTACTCAGAATACATTGAGTGCAAGGCAGTGGCTTTCAAACTCTGCCCTCCTGGAGCTTGTTCCACATGAATCTCTGTGTTGAGTGTTCTGGGCATATCAGCCATAGGAAACAATGGGGTAGAGGATTCTGGGAAGTGATCTAAAGTGTGCATTCAGGTTATAGAAGTCACTTATCCTGCTGCTTTCTCACATTAAATGAGAATTTGTCCTAGAACAACCCAGATGTCTGCCTGTGGTTTTATGTTGCATGCAGGAAAATATGGGCGATGATGGGCAGACTGTCTTTGGGGGAATCCTGATTTTCTCTCTGAAGAACCATTGTTTCACCTCTTAGGAACCCAGGGGTTCACTAGAATTTAGTGTTATCCCACTAAAGTAAGGAGATAATATTTATCTGTAGATTTTCCTTGTTTTTTTTCTGGGCTTTGAGGCCGTGTTCTGGAATCTGGCTGGCATCTTCAGAGAATGGTTGAGTAGGAGTGTGTTTGGGGTTTATGCTGTGAAGCCCTGTAGGGTAGTATATGTAAATTTGTGTAATTGAATGGTTAGTTTCTGGGTATAGAAATACAAGGCTGATTAGTGTCTGTTTGGCTAATGGTTGGTTGATGGGCCACAGATGCAGGTGAAACATCAGAAAGAAACTATTCCAGAACCTCATAGCTCAGGAAAAAAAAAACAACCCAAGGAAAATCTATGGATGCCGGCTGTGAAAGCCTTCGACTTCACAGTATTTATCTGTATTTTACAGCTATGGAAAAGAGAACACCAGAAAGTCACTGACTTGTTAAAAATAGCAGTATGCAAAATTCTTCTTTTAGATGTTTTTCCTTTATTTTTTTCTTCTTCTCTTCTTTGTTCATCACATTTTCTCCTGGTTCATGCTCTTCCTTTTCCCTCTCTTAACTTCATCTGGTCACTCAATATTTAAAACAGAACCCTTCTAAGGCAGTGTGTCAAGCTTTATTTACTTTGGCAATGAAGGTAAAAATGTTCTGGGATCCCTGTTCTCAGGCTCAGATGCTCAGCTCATAAATTATCCTTTGCTGCCAATAGATGGAGCTGAACTGTTCCCCACAACATGCAAGAGAAAGCCTGGAACTGCAAGTACCGCAGGGCAGATCTCTCGAGAGAAAGCAAGGAGTTGAAATTATTTTTCCCCTGCGTGCGTTTGCTTAAAACACTCAAGTCTGGGGACTTCAGTTTAATAGCTTAAACTGACAGCTTATTTGAAAGCTTCCAAGCTACTTTACTGTGTTTAGGGAGCGTTGTTTTAGAAACCAAAACTGTTTTTGTATAGATGTTTCAGCATGTGAGAGCCCCAACACCCCCCCCCTTTTTTGCCATATGAGAAAAAGTAGTTCTTGTGTTATGCAGTGGTTTTCTTCTAGCAAAACACAGGGGCAAAATATATGAAGATAATGAAAGAAATGACTGTGCAGCTGATTGCAGTAAGATTGTAATGGGCATGGGAATTATTTCTGTAGAAACATATCTAAAAACTGGGAACAAATATTTCTTCTCTATAGAAGAATGTCAGTGCTGTGTTTAAAATCTGTGATGTCTACAACCTTTAGTTCATTTTTGCTGTAAAATAACATAAGGAAACATTCCTATTTAGTACAAATAGATTACACACACACACACCCAAACTCTGTTTAAATAGTTGAAGCATCTGGCTTCTTCAGCATTCAAGAACTCTGTGACACTTTGATTATTTATCATACTTCATAAAAGTATTCTAATAGAACAGGAGAAAAAAATCCAGGGCTGTTTACTTTTTTTAATAACATAGTTTTTGTCAGATGTGATACTTGCAAGCAGTTTGCAGAGTTTAAAAATATTAGGGAAGGAAAGGGGGGGAGGGTTAGATTTCCAGAGATCTTTGCATATGATATTTTTGGCTTTCACTGGTGATGAAAATATCTCATATTTAAAACAAAGTAGATAACTTACCCGTGAAAGAAAATGTTCCGCAGATGCAACAGGCTTGTGCTCTCTTTATGATCAGTTTGATGAAATATAATTGCTGCTCAGAGGAAAATAACAGTTTCAGTGCAAACTCAGCTTCCTGTATGCAGTGACGTCTTTAGTTTAAAAACTCAGACTACAAAAACCTACAGTTCTGTAGGGAACAGAACTTGGTTTCAAGTAATTCAAACCATACACGTTGCATCTTTAGCAGGCATATGGCTCAATCATGTGACTAAAATTCATGTTGTCCTACGCAGGGGGATATTTCAGTACTTCAGAACAGAAAAGTAGTGTTTAGCCATATATTTTTGAGTATGTGAGGCCATCCAGTGGCTTCTCTCTTAGAGTTAGGTTTATATTTGAATTCATAAAGGCATTCTGTCCATATTTACTGATACTTGGAAGGTATATTTTCTGAGACAAGATATTTTCTATTTCAAAAAAAATGCTGCATGTATGAAAAAACAGCAATACAGTTGGTCCTCAACTTTCACAGGTGTTAGGGGCTCAGTAGCCCCTCAAAAGTAGGGAAAAAACCCATTTGAATGAAGGCCTGCATTTTTTTTTAACCTAGAGAATACTCTCTAGGTTTTTGTAGGTCCTCCAATGCGATTCTGTGGTCAAAAAAAGAAATGAATACTTTCATGATGCATGTATTTCGTATGTTATATACTTTTAATCTCTTTTTTGTGTTACATTCCTCTAACCGCTTAGGCCAAGAATGGGGTAAATGCAACCTGAGGACCACATGAGGTTCCCCCTCAAGGTCATTTTTATACCTCTGCACATCCCTAAAACTTTTTTGGCAAAAAAAATATTAAAGAATAAACATGTCTCCATCTCCCCAAGGTATCAGTAAGTGTTTTTGGGGTGGCTGGCTTGTTTAAAGCTCAGGAGAGGTCTTTTCTCAACCAGGAAATAAAACAGGTAGTTCTGGTTTACATTCTGACTGAAAAAAGGGTCTCCCCTTGGCCTAAAACTCTCCAGGGAAATGTCAAAAGTTGGCAAATCCCACCCCCCATGCTCCCTAGGAGCTGGTGAGAAGGGTTAGTGGAAAAGAAATCAATAGAAAAAAATGGGGTGATGGGTAGATGCAGCCCTCCAAGGTCCCACAAAGCTCCAGTGAAGTTCCTTAACTCCTCACAGTTGTCCACTTATGCAGGCATACAGATAAAAACTAATGGCCCACAGTAACCTTTACACTTAACGGTGCATATCAAAAAGACAGGATAAAATGTGGTATAATTCTAAACAGTTTTCATTTGCATGGTGAAGTCATTGGCTTGCACAAATGCACAGTTCTGTCCAAAAGCTACCATCAATTCTTCGAAATGGACAGAGGAATCAGTAGTGAGCGTTCTTCTCAAGCGTGGCTTTCCTTCAACATTTATGTAATCTTAATTTGATTCAGTTGAAGCAACATACAGTCATATGAGGTCACTAAGAAAGTAAACTTTATTCAGTTGCCAAACAAAGGCTGCTTTTGGGGTGGGGAGGGAGCATGTTGAGAGGTGAGTTGTTTAAACCAGTTACATGATTGAAAGACATTTTAGGGCTAGCTGTTTTGCAGTTTGGGATGTTGTAGCCCTTATTAAGGTAAGTACTGAACAAAGTTAGAATCAGTTGAAGATGGAATTGCTTCTTTCTCATCTCCAAGGCACTGCTATAATCAGAGTGTGGTCACCCCTCACATTATGGCACCAAATATTATGATCATAGTTCCCCTTATGGTTTTCTATTTCAGGGGGCAATCACGAGCAAAGGAGAAGCATGTCCCACATTACTAAGCACTTGTGTCCTCCTTTTGAGTGATAATAGTGCTTCACATGCCTTATCTTACAATCTTTGCAATCATTCTGTAGGGTAAGTGAATATTATTTTCCCAATATTGTTCAAAGTGGGGGCTGAGTCTGAGGCAGGGAGAGACTTGTCTAAAACTACCTATGGCAGAGGTAAAATTTGAAACATCTGTTTCCTGATTTATACATCAGATTCATAGCTGTTTTATAACTTTTGACTGCACCAAAGAGCTTGCCCAGTGAAAACCTAATGATTAAACTTTCTCTGCTCCTGGTCAGGTATTACATTGTTGGATCTGAGCTTCAACCCTGATCTGTTGCTGTTTCAGTTCCTGAAATTGAGCACATAGGTGGGTGATTTCTGGAGAACTTCTGGATTTGGCTCAGGAGGTATTGAGGCACCAACCTCCAGAAGAGATTTCATTCGGCCTGAGATCTGAGGTCTGGTTGGTTTTACCTTGTTTGTGAGGCTTCAACAGATGTTAGTGACTTTCTTTCACTCAGTGGATTCTTTCTGGGACTCCTGCTGGTACTTGAGATTAGAATAGGGATGGAAAACTACAAACCAGATTAACACAGAGAAGGCTGGAAACCTGAGCATGCTAGTGAGAGGGATTTGATCAGTCTAGTCCATTCTCTTTCTCTTTCACACCTCTGCTTTCAAATAAAAGGTGCTGGGCCTGGTGCCTACTAGAAAATCATAGACTGACTCAAAAGCCTGTCTTTTAATTGCAGTATGCACTGCTCTCTACTGGATGCTTAGATTCTTACACACCTGTATTGTGGCGTTGGTTCTTGGCAATGAAGTTGATAATCTATATATATAATTTTCTTGGGTATGTTGCCTTTCCCAGTGTGCAGATTGGCTGCTCAGGAAACACACCCAACCAATCACCACCCACATGCAAATTCCCTCTCAACCTCACAGTCCACTCCTGCCACTCAATCTGTGGCCCAGATTGGGACCCACACAGTCAACTGGCCGTGGTGGCAGGCCACCTGCAAGGGGACCCAAGCAGTCAACGGGCAGCAGCAATGGGCAACAGGGTGAGAGCAAGTCACCCTCAGCACTTCCAGGAAAAGTATAGAATGCTGAGAAGGGGGAGGAGGAATTTAAAAACCCACCAGCCTACCTTACAGGGTTGTGAGGTCTACTGGGAGTTTGGGGGGGGGAGTTTTTCAGCAGTGTATGGTACACCAGTTCCAGCTAGTATAACTTAATTGCTTTCTGTACTGCGTCCCACATCTAGTGATATCTCTAAGTGGTGTTTATCAATATCCCAGTGGCTTCTGGGAACTAGAAGTACATGTCTGAAACTTGAGATCTAAAATGGCAATTTAGAAAATCTCAGGTTTCAGATAAAGCTAGCAGATATCCCTTTTGCTTTTTAAAAGAGGCCTGTGTTAATGTGCATATTACAAAAATAATGACCCAGCAAAGTTATCATTCCTCTTGTGATTAAGACTGACATTCTGGCCAGCAGTATAGTATGGATTGGACTTTTTTACTGTATTCCTTTATTTCCTTCAAGGCTTCAACTTTTATTTCCTCCAAAACTTCAACAAGGACTAGGAACATAATGTTAACTCTTTCAGGACATATTGAGCAAAGAGAAGATGTCAGCTGTCTTAAAGGTGCAGTTGTGTTATAAATGAACAAATCCTGTGGACAGATTGCCACAACTGAAGTCTACACAGATCATATCTATGTTCTATGCACACACAGAGCCAAGTTTTTAACTACTTGTTTATTTAAAATTCTGGGAATTAACATATGGCATGGGTGGTAGTAGCTTCTGGTAGTCCTGTACAGGAGCGGGATTGTCTGTCTCCTGTAGTATGAATTAGAATGGCAATACAGTCAGACCCCCATATCCCCAGTCTCCTCAGAAACCACAGATAACAGCAAAATCTATTAAAAGTAATGGACTTAAAGTAAAAAAAAATACCATAGAGTTGCATTGGAGGACCTAGAAGATGTCTAGAGAGGATGCCTCTCTAGGCATTTTCTAAGATGACTCTATGGTATGTGTCTTTGTTTTGAGTCCCACGGATAACGGAAAATGCAGATATTGGTTCCGGAGATATAGGGGTCCGACTGTATTCTCAGACTTAAGCCAATACAAAATAAAATGTTTCCACTTAAATGAGTATTCATTAGGGTTCATTTTGACGTGGTTCTGAAGAAGGCAAAAAAGGGGAGTTGAAGCATTTCTGATAGGAGACTGGACTGTGGCTGCCAGCTCTGCTGCTCAGCCCGCCTCCTTCTTGCAGTAGAGTGGCCACATGATAGGCAGCGCACAGGGCCAGCCAGCCTTTACCTTGCCTACTGTCACATGGCCACTCCGCTGTGTGAACGAGGTGGGCTGAGCAGCCTTCAAGCCCTCGCAGACCCTACATGAGGACATTTGCAGCTCCCTGGGAGTCCGCAGACTACAGGTTAAGAACAACTGTTCTAAGAGGTTCCCCCCAATCTGCAGGATTTCCTATTGTCCAGCAAGCTTCTTCTGCTGTTATCTCAATTAGGTTATTGTTGATTAATGGTATTTAGGAGATGTTGTACTTGGACTCACTCCCGAGTACACTGGGTAGCTGGACTACTTCGTATGCTTGGTACCAAGATGGCCATTTTAGGTAGGAATTACATCTAGCCTCAGTCATTTTGCATTGTCCCTTAGCACTGCCCTTTCCTGAAATGTTAGTAATGAGGGCATGAAGTGAATGTGCCTAAAGGGAGAAATTAATAATTTGGAGTTCACTAAAAGGAAGGCCCAGGCTTGGATTGTTCTTTAGATACCCTCCGCCTTCAGCAATTTAAGGCATTAAAAATCAATACCAACACTCTGAAATGAGCCCCAATACAAAGTAGCAGCCAGTGGACTCAATGTCTGGCTTCAAATTGGATAGATCTTTAAAAAACTTGTCTGCTAGCCACATTCTTCACAAGTTGACATTTTTGAACATTTTTCAAAGTCAACCCTATGTGTGTTGTCTTATATTAATTTAGCTTGGTTATTATTTGAATATTTGGAGCAAGGATAATCAGGTAGAAGAACTGTTCAATTCCTTATGCCGTAGCTGGTTTGGCAGTACAAATTTTAAGTACAATTTTTAATAATCCTTCAAATAAAGTGATTGCAGCAGTGAGACAGGTGGATACAGAGTTAAGGAGTTTTTATTGATTTTGACATAACTGTCTCCCCCATTAAGAGGAGACCTAGAAATCATAAAGCATTTTTAAAAATACTAATCATTACTCTTCGAAGGTAATACTGTTAATAATGGCACTCTTGTAGTGACTATTTGTAGACACAATTCTGTATACAGTACACTTTAAAGAACTCAAAAAGTTTATTCTTAAATGGCGATAAATCTGTATCGTAGGAAATAATTTAATAAATTCTTTAATTTGTTCTTTTTACATCAGTAGATGGATTCTCTTTTCATATATACAGTAATACCTATTATAATGCTATACAGTTTGGCTCATATTTACAAACTAACTGGAAAGCTTCAGGCATTGAAATGGAACAGCCCCACATTTTGATAACTCATTTCGATAACTCAAAAGCTTCTGTTCTAGTTTTTTAAAATCTTCATCTTTAAGGCCTGATATTTTCTCTTGATGCTTTTTATTGGTGTAAAGGTTGCATACTTGTTGCCTCTTTAGAAATGTATTTAATGATTATCTGAAAATTATACCAGATATAACATTTATGAAAGTGTGTGTGTTTACTGGAATTCATGTTTGCCATTTTAAGAGATAAGAATGGCAGAAGGTAGTTTGTGGTAAATAATCTGGGATGTTACTAAAAGATCAGGTTCTCTCCTAAAAAAAATACGCAAGGTCTTCTCACACATGTATCACAGACATCCCATTCCCATGGAAATAAGCCAGTTTAAGTGGAAAAATATAAATTGTACAATTATCACATCAAAGATAAATAACAATTCTTAAAGAAATACGCAAGTAGCTCAAAGTACAGGCCACACAGTCTCTTCATATTAGTTGCTTGTAGCATTCATTGCCCCTTCCCCAAAGTGACTGAATTTTTCCATGGATCCAAAATACTTCATTTTTCATTCTATTAAGCCCAGAGCTTTGACGCATGCTTGTGAGTTTGATGTCCATTTGTGAGTTGGTGCAGCTGAACTTCCTTTCATGTAAACATGCCCAAAGTGCAAGATGTAGGAGATCCTCATTGAACTTGATGGGGCTAACATCTGAATGGACATGAGTGAGATTGCACTTAGAAAAAAGATGACAAAGGAAATCAAAACTGCATAGTACTTTACAGTTGGGAAATTAGGGCTAAATGTGCGTTTTCTGAAGCAGGGAATTCTGTGAGTAGCAAAAGAAGCTAATAACATTTTCCTGCAAAGTTAAAAAGCTGTGTAGAATTCAAGCAAGAATTTACTCTAATTTGCTTTTACAATGCTTAAACACCGACCCCTATTTTTTTTTAAGTGATTTACATCCTTAGAATAGAAATGTTTGGGTTAAAAAATTCTTGCTGAAAAAGGAAGCTGTAAATTGATAAGAAAGACTGAGACAATGAAAGGCTAAGACAATAAAAGGCTTATTTCATTGCTGATTGTCTTGTGGCATGCAGTTTTAGCACCTAAAAGCAGAAAAGGCCATTGTGAGTCACAGAATGTCTATGCAGGACTGAAATACCTAGTAGATACTTCAAACCAGGATATCCATCTCTTAATCATAGCTTTGTTCTGTTAAGGTATTTGTATGAGTTGGATTTGGAAAGAAAAGCAGGTTAACACAATCTAGGTGTATCTGATGATTTAATGGTTTGAGAAGAAGAAACATACAATAGGAATTGTGAAATATTGTGCCATGTTTCATGACCTCTCGCTCCTCAGAACCACTGAGCTAGAAATAGTTTCCAATACTGTTATGGATCCTGTGGTGTCAAGAGCAAAAGAGAGCCATGGACCTTTCCTCCTCCCTATTCAATTAAAATCCAAAGTTCAGTTGCTGCCACAACTGTATTCTTCAAGAAGTACAGTATATGTACGAGGACAAAGCCAGGGCTCAATATACTGTTATGACATAAAGTAGAAGTTTTTGCAAACCTAGGATGTCTTGCATTCTTGGAACTAGATGCTTGAACTGGAGTTTTAAGGATAAGAGGCCAAAATACAACGGTGTCTTCCAGGCCCCAGTCCTGAGATTTCATACAGTCTGCTGGTTATAGGCATTGGGGTTCCTCTTTCAGCCTGAGGGAAACCCTAATGTCTGAGCTGCCATAGGCTTACAGGTTGCTCACCGTACCAATTCCAGTCTCTGTCCATATATCCTAGTCCAAGCCTCAGACTCTCTTGACAGCAATGGCTATCATGCAGATGTGTGATCATCTATTCACATAACTCCTCTGTTGCGGAAGCAATGTGTATTATTCCATAAAAATGTTATCTTCAGCAAATAAGATACATTAAGATTAGCTTTGCAAAACATATAAACAACACTTTCTGTGATCCAGAAATGTTGAGAAAACATTTAAGCTGGAGACATGAAACATAGCTCTCAAAATCTGCTTTGAATAGATCGTTTTGCATTGTATGAAGAAGAGCTGAAGATAGATCTGAGTATAAAAGGAGAAAGATCATGGTTGTTTCTTTCACTTCATTATTGCCAAACTGCTGGTGAAAGGAAGAAATCAAGAAGAAATCTACCTTCTCTTGCTAATATTAATATTTGTATCTTAAAATATGCCTAGGCCATGGAGATGCAGGGGAATGCAAATATAGAATAGGAAACACCAAAAGGCATATCAGCCAGAAAGTCTAAACACTGAAAAATTCAGTGTAGTGTAATGTAAAAAGCAGGGGGAGAAAAATACTGCAGTGGTGTATGGTTTGAAAATATAGTGCTGCTCTAACACATATTGATATGATCCTGCTGGACAGCACTTTTAAGTAGATGAACTGCAACAGAATGCTGTTATTTTACATAAGAGAATGTGGACAGTATAAGAATATATTAAAATATTCTTGTGCAAGAATTACCATAGAATCATAGAATTGTAGAGTTGGAAGGGACCATGAGGGCCATCCAGTCCAACCCCTGCCACACAGGAAATCACGATCAAAGCATCCCCGATAGATGGCCATCCAGCCTCTGTTTAAAGACTTCCAAGGAAGGAGACCCCACCACACTCCGAGGGAGTGCGTTCCACTGCCGAACAGCTCTTACTGTCAAAAAGTTCCTCCTCATGTTGAGGTGGAATCTCTGTTCCTGGAGCTTGCATCCATTGCTCCATGTTCCAGTCTCTGGAGCAGCAGAAAACAAGCCTGCTCCATCCTCAGCGTGACACCCCTTCAAATACTTAAAACAGGGCTATCATATTGCCCTTTAGCCATCTTTTTTCCAGGCTAAACATACCCAGCTCCCTAAGTCTCTCCTCATATGGCATGGTTTCCAGACCTTTCACCATTTTAGTCACCCTTCTTTGGACACGCTCCAATTTGTCAATACCCTTTTTGAATTTTGGTGCCCAGAACTGGACACAGTGTTCTAGGTGAGGCCTGACCAAGGCAGAATAGAGTGGCAGTATGACTTCCCTTGATCTAGACACTATACTTCTATTGATATAGCCCAAAATCGCATTGGCCTTTTTAGCTGCCACATCACACTGTTGGCTCATGTTCAACTTGTGGTCTACTACGACTCCTAGATCCCTTTTGCATGTAGTCTCATTCAGCCAGGTCTCCCCCATCCTATATCTATGCATTTCATTTTTCCATCCTAAGTGCAGTACCTTACATTTCTCTGTATTGAATTTCATTTTGTTAGCTTTGACCCAGCTCTCCAGTCTATCCAGATCATTTTGAATTTTGATCCTGTCCTCTAGGGTATTAGCTACTCCTCCTAATTTGGTGTCATCTGCAAATTTGATAAGTATGCCCCTAATTCCCTCATCCAAGTCATTGATAAAGATGTTGAATAGCACTGGGCCCAGGACAGAACCCTGTGGCACCCCACTGGTCACATCTTTCCAAGACGAAGAGGAGCCACTACTGAGCACCCTTTGGGTTCAGCCGGTCAACCAATTACAAATCCATTTAACAGTTAACTTGTCTAGAATTAAAGTATGTGTTCTATAAATACTGAAACTAAAAAAGGTATCTTAGGATGTTCTTGGGTAAAAAAAAAAAAGGCAATTTACTAATTGAAGAATCAGAATCAGAGGTGTGGAGAAAGATGTGGTGGTGGTGTGCCTTCAAGTGGTTTCCAACTAATGCCGACCCTAAATGAACTTGACACAGGGTGTGTGTTTTTGGGGGGTTTTTTGTCTTTTTTTTTGGCAAGATTTGTTCAGAGGTGGTTTGCCCTTGCCTTCTTCTGAGGCTGAGACTTACTCAGACTATGACTTGTTCAAAGTCGCCTAGTGGGTGTCCATGGCCTAATGGAGATTCGAACCCTGGTCTCCCTGAGTCCTAGTCCAACATTCAAACCACAATACCACATTGGTTCTCTGGAGAAGAATGTACCTGTATGAAATTGCAGAAAGTATGGATAGTACCTATTTGCCAGATGAACCATTTTTAGATCCTGAATTTTCATGTACAGTGTACTCTGTGTGCTTGTGTAGCAGTCGGCAGATTGTCTGTATGCCAAAGATGGCAACAGAGAATATATTTGAACATATCTGAGGCACTTCTGCATGCTCACATTACCAGGACAGTTTACTGATTTCTCCATTCCATCTGCAGTCCTGGATGCACTGGAGGGTCTTTTGACTTCTAGTAAAACATTTATGGAGACAACCATGGGACTAAAAAGTGTGTGTGTGTGTGTGTGTATAAGTAAGTAACACTGTTTATTGACTCTTGGATCCTAGCCTAGGCTTTCTGTTTATACTGGTTTGCTATATCTGATAGAAAGATTGGAAAGCATTGGCATTGTATAGGGAGGCAAAAAAAACCCCAACCCTGGTTTATAGCAGCACAGAACTCCCAAGAGTAAGAATGATCAGTAGCTTCTTCCTCTTGCATTTCAGAAACTGTATATTCACATCAAGCTGAGGCACAGGTTTGTAAGAAATTCCTCATAAGTTGTGTCTTTTCCATCTCTCCTGTCAGTCAACACCTAAACCATAAATTTCTGTTTTTGTAAACCTTTAAAGTTTCCCCTTTCCCATTATAGAGGTAATAATACCTTGAAAATCACAAGCATATTTATTACATCATTAAAAGAATGCAGTATGTCTGCATGAATATGTGTGGACCATAACAGCAATATAGATACTTTAACTCTGTGGTTGTTAATATTCACCATAATCTTATCAAGATGATCCTTCATTTTACTAGGTAAAGCATTTTTTCCTTTAAAAGTTGATTACTTATGACTGACTGAAATGTTTTGTAATTAAGGTAAGAAAAACAGATAAATGGGGTTTTTTGGTTCATTGTTAAATGTAGAAAAATAAGAATACATTAAAACAAAGCTAAGTCTGCAAACAATTTTAGATTTCAAATAATGGTTTCTTTTAAACCAAAATATTCTAAATTAGGGAGAAAATATAATTAAATATTAGAGTAATGTTATCCTTGGTACTTCATTGTTTAGATTGTTACACAGTTTGACCAGTATGATCATTAATGGAGATTATCTTAACTAACAAGATGCTGTCCTCACCTTGAAATAAAACTACTTTGTAAAATTAAAAATCATATTATTTTATATAAAAATACTTCTTTTTCACTCTACAGGATTACAAAGTGCTAAATGTTCAGTCAAAGCCTTCAGTAGGCCCTCTAGTGATTTTCTCCAGACAGGATTAACAGAACAAAGCTTATACGGTGTGTCTGAATCAGTGCATTGAAAATCTCAGAAATCAAAGGGTTCTAACCCACAGACAGATTCTCAATAGAGTTTTCCACACATCTTTACTACCTGTGTGTATTAAAATGTTCTCTTTTTCAACATCCTTGCTAGGTGGTCTCCACATGAGAGTGTCTTGGAGAATAAGCTTTGCACATGGCATGCATTCACTCCTATGTTATGACTTGCTGAACAACTGTGCGTTCATGAGAGCACCCTTGGTTTCCACAGTGCAGTTTCTTAAGCAGCCTTCGTAATTTATTTGGAAAGTTTTTGTTGATGTATCGGTAAAGTAGAGGCATAACAAAGCTGCTAGAGAAAGCCAAGAATTTTGACAGTCCCTTGGTAAAATGTAATACTCGAATGTAATTTTCATCCATAACTTTTCCTTGCATGCTAGTTAATGTGTTTACTAGAAGAGTTACGTAATAGGGTGTCCATAAAGTGAACTGCGTACACACTGTAGCAATCAAAAGCCGGTGCACTGATGGATCAAGTCTTCCAGTGTCTTGGTCCAGTGGTGTTGCCTCCTTGCGTATTCGCAGAATTAACACAAGTGCATACAGCACAGCAACAGCTGGGACGATGTATCCAATAAAAACCATGATGGCATCTGCTGCTTCTTTGTTCTGCATCTTAGAGCATTCAATGATTTTAGTGGATACATGATTGCAGACATAGAAGAGGAGAGATGAAAAACTTGTTAGCATAGCTCCACCCCATATAAATCCACACACATGCTTTGTGTTGTACACGCTGGACATGTAAGTTCTTGGCAGAGCACGTTCAATGTAGTAGTCCAAGCTGAGCAGGGTAGTAGAGTACATGATAACCAAAGATGATACATTGAATAAGATAAGCAAGGTAATATAGACTTCATTGTTGAAACTCCAGATGGCCCATTTTGTACTGGCAGGTCCCAGAAGGTACATTGGTGCAATAGCATTGATGATGAGGCCAGCAATTGCTATATTGACAAAGTAAACATCTGGCATGGTCATAGTTGCTTTGTTGTATAGATTAACTAAGACCAGAAGGGCATTATAGCAAAGGCCAATCGGGAAACAGATGATGAGGTAGAGCAGTGAAAAGATGGAAAGTACGAGATGGAAGTCATGGCAAAGATGCTGGTCCTCTGTGGTTTTGGTACCATTGAAAGCGTCACAGCTCCACATAGTGACCTCAGTTTTCATGGAGGGGTTTGCTGGTTACCAGCTTTTCTAAATAAATAAAGAAAAAATAATAAAGTAAATATGCTTAAAGAAAAACAAATTAAATACCCACCTTTTTCTCTCTCTTTTAACCACACATGCCAAACACTAGAGAAGTTTGAAATAGTGTGTTAAAATATAATTTTATAATTTGAATATAAAGTGGAATACATTTTTTATAATTGAAATTATAAGTGGAATATAACAATATGTGTATGTGATCAGTTTATTTGTTCCTCCTCAGGAACTGGGAAAATTAGACTAGAATCCTGTTAGTAACACTCACAGGTGTAACCACTAAATACTATGTCTTTTAGGAGTGTTACTGGAGGAGGTATCCAGTACCTCCTTCTGCAGTAGCCTTGCTCCCTGGCACACTATGTCACTTCGCACTGATGGGCTGAACATGTCCAAGTGCATTCTGGCTGCCTTTCAGCCCTCAGGGATGAAGGGATGGCCTTACAGAACTTATCAAGGGCAACCACACTGTGTCCAGGCACACCGGTACAGCCAATCAGTTGCATGGGGGAAAAGCTGCCACTTGGAGTCCCCTAGATGCTGTTGTCCACCCAGGGCAGAAGGGAGAAGAAAGGTTCTCACTCCAAACCAGTGATGTAAGTATACTGGTGAAGACTTGGGCTACTTGGATCTTGGTCATAAATAAATTAAGAATAACTTTGCACATTTTTTAAAAAAGTAATGAGTAATGAGGTACTCTATGATGGCTGTTTGCTCCTTCGATTTCCTGTGATTCTGACTCAGTTATTGCTGCCAGTGGAAATATTCCTCGGTTTAAGCCAGTTCACTTTTATTCTGTTCTCAGTCACCACAAAGCACAGCACCCTTTTTCCATGTGGCTTGCAGCTGCATTGTAAATGTTGAAAAAATATTTTATTCATGAATTGACTCGTTTTAGATAAAGATGCCCTTATCCATCTGGCCATTCCAGATCCTGTCTCTTGTTGCTCTTCCCTAAACCTTCTCCGGCATCTTTACTGAGTGGAATGAGAGTGTTGCAGGTCTTTTGAAAGCAGCACTATTTTTTCTAAGCAACAGTTAAGGCCTATTTGCCTTGTGGAAGCATTGAGCTAAATAAAACAGCAGTAGTGCTGTTAGCCTGAGCAAAATATTTTCTATTGGTAAGTATTTTAATGCAATCCTTTTTCCTACAACAGAATACAGCTTTAATTATTACTTAATAATTTATGCTTATAGATATTTAAAATGGTCCTCTTTCATCTTGTTAATCATTTATATAGCATTTTAATGTACCAGGTACTTTCTAGTTCTTTGTATTGAAACCTTTCTGTTTTGCACTCTACTCATTTATGGATGTATTGAGTCTCCATCATGGCTTCTCCCACGACATCTAAATCTGCCCCGTTTCTCTTTTCCTCTGCTATTTCAGAAGCTACATCTTCTATGAAGCACTTAGCTTAAGCAAATATAGTATCACACATATTTGGAAGAAAGGTTTAAAGCAGCATAAGTGCACTTGCATATATTTCTCACCACATACAGTCTGACCTCCCTCACTGCACTGTGAAAATATAGTTTTTAAACTCTGTGTACAGGGGTATTTTATATAGAACATAAAAACAGGTTCTAGCTGTTTGTGAGACATGCACTTTTATGTAGACACCCACCTGACTTTTTTACAAGAGAACAAAATCAGCCTAGTAGTAAAGATTAACAACTGAATTAAATTTTTATTACTCAGCAGATTGAAATGAGTGACCCTCATATGTTTAAAGGAGATCGAAATTGGTAAATACAGATTAGCTCAGTTGCCTCTCAACAACACAGAAATAGCTAGACTGAGGTGTCAAAGGAGTTGCGTTGGTGTAGAGCTGGAAAATCTGGCTCTGGATCAACATAACACTGCTTTAAAAAAAAAAAAAGCACATGTGCTCTGTTTGTGTTTCCAATTATGCACCACTCTTCCATCTCAAGAATCAAGCCAGCTCCAAAGTTTTTTTTTCCCCAATCAGAAACGGTTGGATAATTACTAAGAACTGTCTTCCCCTCATACAAGATGTTTTCCCCCTCAGGAGCACCACACAAACATTTCTATATCGGCTTTGATCAGAGCTTAATTTAAAGGTGTGTTATTTCTGTTTATAGTAATTTCCTCTTTTATTAAATTACGGGATTTGCATAACTTACTTTATGAGTCTTGAACAACTTTATATCTATCTTTAAAATCTAGAGTGATGTGCAAGTTTCTACTTCAACTTTAAAATTATTAAAACAAAATTCATTGTTTTAATATATACCTCAGGTAGCTGACTTAACACTGTGTTGAGCTACTGTTCTATCTAATCCAAGTTTAGACAGGCAGTGGCTCACCAGGATCTCGAGCAGAGATAGGTCTTTTTCCAGCCATACTTTTAAAAAAATATTGGAGGTGCTGAGGGTTAAAACTTGGGACTTTAAGGATATGAACCATATGCCATAGTCCTGCCCCACCTGAGGGTAACCCACTAGATTTTCTTGGCATAGTTTACCAAATACCACTTGCAGCCCTGTGCCAGTTTAGTGTTGATAGGAAGTCTAAAGAAATGAACTTCGCAGTAGCTAACTGGTGCATTGCATGTTTGGGTTCCATCCCATCACCTTCATCTACTCTTAACCTGCAGACTCAAGCAGGATGCCACTGCATATCCTGAGACGTACACCCATCCCATAGCCCATATTTTAAGTATGGTAGTTTGATAAGATTTCTTTTTATATGAAGTGAAACACAGGGATTTCCTGTGTTTATAGGTTTTATATAATGCCAAACTAAACCTTAAAGGACTTAAGTCATATACAGTCATGTGAAAAAGAAAGTACACCCTCTTTGAATTCTATGGTTTTACATATCAGGACATAATAACAATCATCTGTTCCTTAGCAGGTCTTAAAATTAGGTAAATACACCCTGAGATGAACAACAACACGTGACATATTACACCGTGTCATGATTTATTCAACAAAAATAAAGCCAAAAGGGAGAAGCCATGTGTGAAAAGCTAAGTACACCTTATGATTCAACAGCTTATATAACTACCTTTAGCAATAATAACCTGAAGTAATTGTTTTCTGTATGTCTTTATCAGTCTCTCACATTGTTGTGGAGGGATTTTGACCCCTCTTCTTTTCAAAGTTGCTTCAGTTCATTGAGGTTTGCGGGCATTTGTTTATGCACAGCTCTCTTAAGGTCCCGCCACAGCATTTCAATTGGGTTGAGGACTGGACTTTGACTTAGGCATTGTAACACCTTGATTTTTTTTCAGCCATTCTCTTATAGATTTGCTGGTGTGCTTGGAATCATTGTCCTGTTGCATGACTCAGTTTCGGCCAAGCTTTAGCAGTCGGACAGATGGCCTCATGCTTGACTCTAGAATGCTTTGGGATACAGAGGAGTTTATGGTCGGCTCAATGACTGCAAGGTTCCCAGGTCCTGTGGCTGCAAAACAAGCCCAAACCATCAACCCCTCCACCACTGTGCTTGACAGTTGGTATGAGGTGTGCTAATATACTGTGTTTGGTTTTCGCCAAACATGTCGCTGTGCATTATGGCCAAACTTCTCCACTTTGGTCTCGTCTGTCCAAAGGACATTGCTCCAGAACTCTTGTGGTTTGTTCAGATGCAACTTTGCAAACCTAAGCCATGCTGCCATGTTCTTTTAAGAGAGAAGAGGCTTTCTCCTGGCAATCCTTCCAAACAAACCATACTTGTTCAGTCTTTTTCTAATTGTACTTTCATGAACTTTAACATTTAACATGCTAACTGAGGCCTGTAAGGTCTGAGATGTACCTCTTGTTGTTGTTGTTTTGTTTTGTTTTGTTTTGTTTTGCAATTTATCTGAGCATTGCATGGTCATTTGCTGAGATGTCCACTCCTTGGAAGATTGGCAACTGTCTTAAATATTTTCCACTTTTGAATGATCTTTCTCAATGAAGAATGATGGTTTTTTAATTGCTTGGAAATGGTCTTATAACCCTTCCCAGATTGATGGACAGCAACAATTGTTTCTCTAAGCTCATTGCTGATGTCTTTCCTCCTTGGCTTTGTGTTAACAGTCACCTGAATGCACCTGACCAGCAAAGCGCTAAAACTTTGGCTTTTATGGAGGTGGTCACACTTGCTGATGATCAATTGGTCAAGGGGATTTTTTTTTTTTTTAGCAGCACCTATCTGCTACTTAGCATCTTAATTCCTATGGAAGCAATAAGGGTGTGCTTAGTTTTTCACACATGGCTTTTCCATTTTGGCTTTATTTTTGTTGAATAAATCATGACACGGTGTAATACGTCATGTGTTGTCATTTATCTGAGGTTGTATTTACCTAATTTTAAGATCTGCTAAAGAACAGATGATTGTTACTATATGTAAAACCATAGAATTTCAAGGAGGGTGTACTGTACTTTCTTTTTCACACGACTGTAGGTAATTCCCAGACATAGTCTTTTATTGCAAACTAGTGACTTTCTTTGGGTCTGGAAAAAATTTTCCTTGCAAAATCACCGTCTATCCATTCTGTTACATTGTGAATTAAATCAATGAAAGTCCAGGATAATAATCTTTTAAGGAAGGAATCAGATTCTTTCCCTTACAACACCAGGGTTTAAGTCTACAAAAAGTATTTGTTGGCTAAATACCCAAGCAGCATGACTCTGTTCATGATGTTTATCCTTCAGATTTAAAAAGCCAGTTCTGTAGTACTTTGAGAGTGGTTGTACTAAGTGCACTACCAATTCCAGTTCAATACAGTACAGTAATATGCCTTGAAGCAGGTAATCACACACACACACATACATGCCTGCAACTGTTTTCTCCACAATTAATCTTGACACAGAAATAACGTTCTTCATCTCTAGATTTTACTTCTGAAGCTGTCTGTTTGCAGAATATTTACTCTTTCACGTTGACAGTGGTTTCTTATAGCTCTCAGCTCCCCTGCCCTGTGCCTCAAACTCACCATCACTGCTGCTACCAAAGCCTCTCAAACACTTACCTTCAGTTCATGCAGCATGTTCTTTTGTACTTCGGAGTCCCAAGTATGGCTGGTAAATAACATTTCAGGTAAGAAAACATGCTGAAGTGTGCTGTGTTTCCCCTCTTTGCATCCATAGTGATTTTCTGTGATCATTGGGAGCTGCACAGCCCAGTAGTTTTCTGTCTGTGTGTGCTGCACTTGTTTTTCCACTAGTAAATTACTCATAAAGTTACTGCTTCTCTTGGCAGAGAAGGCAAGTTGCTAGCTCCTCCCTTTCTCTGTTTACAGACAGTTTCAAGAAATGGGAGGCTGATCTCAAAGGGGTGTGTGGTTCCTGACATTATACTCCACTGTGCCTTAGCTGCAATTGATTGGAGGAAAGAGACATGTTCCTGGAATACTCTGATTTGGTGTTCGGTTACACTTTTTTGTTGTTGTCAGTTCCGTCAGGCTCTCTGAAAAGGGAGTTTGCCATCAGCTGGTGGATTCTATTGAGGGTATGAAATGTCTTACCGGAAGCTATTATTGGGAAATTCAGTTTCATGTTCTGGGCAATATAACTTTCCTAAAATAGGCAAGAAAGTATACAGGGGTCTAATAACATTTATTTTGGAATTAAAAGTGAAAAATGAAGACATTTTTGTGAGTAGCTGCTTAACACTATTATGAGCACATGTATACAGATTTTAGAAATGAGGCAATTTAACTATTACTTTGGTAATTTCATTATATCAGTCTTCCCCAACCTGGTTGCCCACCAAAGGTTTAGGATGATGATTCCCATCATCTCTTACCTTTGGCCATACTGACTGGGGCTGATGGGAAGTGTAGTTACAGGAAGCACCATATAGGAGAAAGCCGTTATATCTTCAAAAGTCCAAAAAGTCTCAGTGTACTGGGCGTCAAGGAGAGCTACTTAGGTTCACTTAACTGTATTTATTTATGTAGCATATTTATTTACTGATTCTCTGTAAAAAGGTCTCAAAGTGCTTTATATAGCACACAGTAGTTATTATATATGTTTAGAGTCCCAGCATGGCCCAGTAGTGGGGCAAATACATTCAAAAGAAAACTAGTATACTGGTGTTATAATGCTTAACTCTCCCAGAGGGGTAATAATTTCAAGTATCACAGCGTCTATTAAAGGTCATTTCTATATCAGGAAAGTACCATCTGACCACTATTTAATCTATAATCCATATAGTCATATATCCATTCCATTTTTTCCTCCAATACTCAATTATCATTTCCCATTCCTTTCTAAAATCTTCCACAGATCTATGTTAAGCAGCAATGTTTTAACTGTGCTGGAGTATTTCAGATATTGGTGCTCTTCTCTGCTTTTTTTGCCTCAACCTTTTAGATTATATATTTTTTTTAGTTAGTTATTTATACCCCGCTCTTCAGCCACAAGGCTATCAGAGCAGCTTACAAATTGTTTTAAGCAATAGCAATTTACACATCTACACTGCTTTAAACAGTTTCCAATGTATGTTAGCTAATTGCCCCCCACAAGCTGGGTACTCAATTTACCAGCCTTCGAAAGGATGGAAGGCTGAGTGAACCTTGGAGCCCGCTGGAATCAAACTTGCAACGTGGTGGCTTGCAGTACTGGCATTTAACCACTGCGCCACCAGGGGTGGGTAGCTTTGGCCCTCCAACTGTTTTTGGCCTACAACTCCCATCACTCTAGTCAACATAACATGAGGGATCATGGGAGTCACATTCTGGAAACATCTAAAGGGGCAGCATTACTCACTCTTGCATTAGTCACTGGATAGTTTTATTTGGGATCTATTGTACTAGGCCAGGTCAATTTCATAACTCAGTAGTAGAAGCCGAGCACATGTTCTCCACGTGGAAGGTCCCAGTGCAAATTCCTTTCACTTTCACCCAAAGGGTGCTAGAACTGGAAAGAACTCTGCAAAAATCCTTGGAGAACACTGCTCAGACAAATGGTGAGATGGACAAATGGTCTTTTGGTATTAAGTAGCTTCATGATTATATGTTTGTATCATTTTTAAATGACAATTCTCAAAGCACTTTTTTACTGCAAACATATTTGATTCACTTACACTTAGTGGATCACACTGATTGAATTTTTTAGGAGTCTCACCTTGCAAGAGTTAGATTTCTGCTGAATCTTATGCAGTAGATTGTACATTGATAATTAAAGATGGGATTCTTAGCGTCAAGACTAAGCAAACTAACAATGTAGTGCCAAATATTTCAGGGATTGTTTGTACGTCAGCTTGAGAATTAGTATTGTACTCAACCAATTAAGGACAGGTTAATGGACACTTCCTTATTCAGAGGAAATAATATTCACCTGAGAAAAAGATTCCTATCTGGTATAGCCAAGGAAGACTTTGAAATTCAAGAAAGGAAGATTCAAGTGGTATGCACTGTTTCAAAAGCCAATAACTAAGACTCGTGTAATGTTTCGGGTTCATACTGTACTGTATCAAACTGCATGACATTCTTTAAGCCATTGTTAGTAGGAGGGCAGATTGAGCAAAAGGATAATCTTTCACCTGCACCTGACTGAGTCACCATTATTTATAACCCAGGTATTTGATTGAACAGAGATAAAATAGTTTTTGAATTAGCACAGAAGAAAATCCTGCTTGGTCAAGGGTGTTGGCATGAATACCTTACAGCCTTTTTCCAAACCTGTCATTTAAGATTGCGTGGTGGCTCCCATGACCAGTTTGACTAGTGGGAGGGTTCCAGCTTCAGTACATCCTGTTAGGCCATCACTATCATATAATGAAGATATTACATTCAAATGCATTCCCTGGTTTTTGAAAGATGGATAAAATATATCTCCTTCTACTGTCTCTTTGCTCTGTGTGTGTGTGTGTGTGTTTTTTTTTTTTCTCCACAAGGGCTCCTTGAACAAAAAATGTGTTTGGAAATTTAAGGAGTAGGAGGAGTATCTGGGGAGAATGATACTAATTTCTACCCTCCCCAAGCAGGTTTTTTTTTAATGTGTTGGATCTCAGTCAGTCATAATTTATTGCAGTTGATAGACCCAGAGTTTACACGTACAAACAGTAAGAACAATCAACAATAAAACCCGCATATGACGGAAACATATAAATTTTCTAAATTGCTCTCTAGCCATTTCTTTGTACAAAAAGGGTTCTAATCTTGGCAGCTTCTGAAAGAAATTGTCTTCCATCAAAAAATTTACATAGGAAATTTTTGATCTTCCCCTCATCATACTGACCAGGGGATAGATTATGTCTTGACGAATTTGGGTATAAAATTTGCAATATAGAAGAATATGATTCAAGGACTCTACTTCCATGTTGTTGCAAAGGCAACATCTTTCAGAGAGCGGTGTGCCAGTAAATCTGCCACACAATATTTCTTTGGAATATGCATTGCATCTGGCCCTAGAGAAATAGCTGTGATACTTGCTAACAGTTAAACTCATCAAGTATTTGGCTATATGGAAATTACCATTATAATGTATGCTCAACATGCTAGGAGAACAAGATACATATGAATGTGAGCGCAGTTCACATAAAGCAATCTACAGAATCCTTAAATTAACAGGCTTAAGAGCTGAATTCAGCTTCAAGTTGGAAAGGAATGAAACAGAAAGACATATTAAGGTCGCTTTCCTCACTAAACGTTTAGCTCAAGAGCTTACAGATTTGTCCTGTACCAGATATTTCAAGAGACCTAATCTCTTACCAAAAACGCATACCTCCATCCATAACTTTAGGATGAGCCACCACGCTCTTATAGAAAGAGGACTTTCCCGTTTCCAACAGTAGCACACAGTTTGGAACAGTTTGGAAACTGGAGCAATGATCTCAAGAACTTAGCTTGAAATTTGTATTGGATTTCAATACGTGTAACTACGAACTCCATTGTCTCTTTGTTTTTGTAATTAGAGCAGGTAAATGTTGGTGTAAATCTTTGCTGTTTCCCTCTGTAATTCCCATACTTAGTTTCTGCCCTCTGTTCCACATGTTTCTCTATTGTCTTAGTGTAGCCTTCCTTGTCATCCTGGCTGGGGTTGATAGGAACTGTAGTTGAACACATTGGAAAGGAGCCAGCTTTGATTGCCCTTTCCCTTTCAGTAGCCAGACTGGTTCCACATGCCGAGGGGGCCTTGTGCCTTGAGTGGGTTTTTGAATAGCAAGCTCTGTTGTCAGAGAATCATGGTTGATACTGGAATTCTAAAATGTTTGATATAGTTTATAGGTCTGCTGTTTAGAACAATAAGAAAAATCTAATGGGTCAAATCCAAGTTCTTGGGTAATATTTTGGATGATGGCCATCAATATACAATCACTGGATGTACTGGTTCTGTTTCATCAGCCCCTAATAATTAATGGGGTACAGGTTTTACGTTATCATGTAATTATATGTTGGCCTGTACTGTCTGTCTGTATATGCATTGTAACATATATGAATATGCAATATTCAGTTGAAACTGTCTCACACATTACAAAGAGGATGGAAGATAGCTATAAGGAATGCTTTTGATCTTCCACTGAATTAGGAAATCCTCTTCTACCCTCATGTAATGCTTTAATAAGGATAAATGTTCATGGGAGACTAGCAAAATCAACAGCTAACTTTTCAGGAAATAGTGAATGAATGGAATAGTCTGGAAACTCAGAGAGCAAGCTGATAGAATTTACAGCTCTCTTCTGTCAGCACTAAATCTGCATGTTGTATTCAGGATCTTCTGGGTGTGTGGTTATTGGAAATGAAAGAGAGGCAGAAATTGCTCTGGAGAAAAAAAGAAGGCTCACTTGGAAGTGTGCATTTATGGAAGTAGCCCCCAACTTGTAGATCTATGAGGGGAGCTACTTCACATCCCTACCAGTTGTCTGTATCTTGAGGTTGGGTTATAGACTATCCTTTGGACCATGAAAAAAAGGCTCACTCATTAAAGTAATTCACACAGTTTGTACTGGGATTCTCTCCACCACCCCCCAGTACAAAAATGCTCAGATACAGCAGTTCAGATTTAGCTCCAGTGTGAGAAACTGCAGTACTGTTGATTTTATTGGGACTTGGCTGCTATTGCAGAACTAAATCTGTCTCAATGAATTTGGCACCACAGAAACAACAGTTCATTCTCTAACCCAAACTCCATTTGTTGAACTCACTAGAGCTTAGGCTTTGTACATGGGGAGAGGAATGGAACTTGGCATCATGAGAGCATTCTCCATAGATATTCTCCTGCCAGTTGGAGAAGACTGACAGGAGGCACAGATGGTGCTTCTCCTGGAAACCATTATGCAGTGCTACTTCCTCTCAGTAAAACAAGTGAAAGCCGACCTAGTGGCTGATGAGCAGTGTATTGTGCTGACTGCACAGCAATTCCTGTTGAGAAAGAAACTCAGATTCTCTGGTCCCAGAATTCTGGGACTGCTAATACATAGATGTTTCCTGGGAATGCATTGAAGCAGAACATTTTCTCCTGTACATGTGCAGAGGGTGGGCTTTCTGTGGTTGAAATTGCTAGGAAGTTTGCTAATTCCCAGATAAACCATACATCCTTGACCCAATCCCTAGTGAAAGTTGTAACCTGAAAGGTTTCTTATTTGTCATCTTAAACTTCTGTATTTCCAGTGCCTCTTTTGATAGAACATAAACTTTATAATTTGTGAATACAACACTTCCATATCCAAAGGGGCAGAGTATAGCTGTAGCATCTGAGAGACTTTATCAAAGCATTAGGTATTGGTTTTGTGGAGGAACTCGATCTATAGGTGCCATTTCCTTATAACGTGTTGTCACCTCACATTTTCTTGGGTTTAAATACTCCCAAGCAACACTTAACTCTCAGAGTACCTTTGTTACCTGTCAGGCTGGATCCTGGCTTAAAATAAGTGAGACAACTGAAATAGATGACCTCTGGGTACATTCAGAACATATGTTTATCATTTTTACTTTTGCATACAGAGCATGTGTTAGTGAGGTGAGCAATCAGAAAAATAAACGTGGAGAGTGGCTATGGGAGGCCAGCTAAAGGTTGGGGTGTGGGCATGGGAGGTGCTGGGTGCCACAAATGGAAAATTCCAAATCAAACCCATAACCAGAATTAAGTTTGGGCATTTCTTCCTCTACCCCCTATTTCTTCTCCCACCCCCTATCATTTCCAGATGCCCTAGGATCTTGCGTGGCTCCTTTATCTCTACTAATTCTGTAGATAAATGGAGAATGACACAATTAGTTCACATTCTGTGTGGAAAGCTATACCTGATGAAATTGTTACTTCTAGACAGCTGTTAAACATATAGGAACCTTCCCCCGCCTTTGCATCCTGTTTTGGGCTCCACTGAACCTCCACTGAGAGGTGTGCAGCATTTTACCCATTACACAGGTATTGTGTTGTAGACCTGCTGGTTATTGCTTGGTGTTTTGTTTCACAGTTTCTTTGGATATTTTTCTTTAAACTCTTGGGTCACTTGTGCAGGTGGATAAGGGTCATAGTAGCCTAGGCAGATTTTTCTGTTTATAAAATATTTTTATTTTATTTGGATGAAGGAGGTTTTTTTCTTCTAAAAACCATGATTTGAAGCAATAACTGCTTGTTTGCTTATGAGAATATCCATGTGCCTATTTAACCCAAAGTTAACAAATGTTTCACTTTGTCCAAAGGATACACGAACACTTAAGAGTCTTTTAACTTTTTGAAGTCAGTAAAATAATGCTTCCATTTGTTTTACCCCAAAAGTAATGAATTTGTATTCAGAACACTCTCTTTGTTTTGTCTTTTTATTCCTTCTGTAAGATTTATACTGAGGACTTAAAGTTCTGTTATAGGTTTTTTTAGTACAGAAAATATCCAGGGTAGTATCACTGTTAAACTGTTGCAGCAAAACCAACAAAAAATCCTGTGGGATATTAAAGCCTTCAGTATTTATTGTGGTGCATGCTTCCATGGACTATATAGTCCAGCAGATTAATTAGTTAATTTTTAAGGTACTACAAGACTCTTTGTTCTAGCTCAGACAAGGTTTCATTTTGGTCTTGCTTAATTCTGCAGTCGATATGGAGACAGCAGACTTATGAGAATGCTATGTGTCTGTGTATATAATTAATATATATATAATATTGCAAAATAAGATTCATAGTTTTTTTAAAAATCAGTGTTAGCATTAAAATACTGAGTGAGTCTGCTACAATATAATGAAGTCTCTGCATTTATTCGTTCCTTCTTTTTAGTTTAATTAAAAAGAAACCAGATTGCTGGTTAAGAAGTTTAGTTGCTGACTATACTGTACATTTAATAATGTATTAGATGTAAAACATAAAATGTAAATGTGAGGTGTAAAACATAAAGTAATTCCTTCACCATAGTTTGCTGTATTGTGAATCTATATCTTTCCCACACATCTATGTTTGTAAAACATCATATTTGGTGAGTGACAAAGGCAGAAAATTGTAAATTGACACGAACTGGTCCATTTTGATGTATACAGTATGTTGCTTTCCAGAATTTTTTTAGTTAAGAATGCTTATATAAAATTAGCCGAGGTCTAATTAGAACTGAGATCTATACTGTGTATCCATTTTTTTCCCATTCTTTGCAGGAAACATAATATAGATAGCAACATAGACAGTGTTTTCATATACAGTAATTGCTTTTCTTTTGACTTACAAATCACATAACAGTTACATGCTCGATTCTGATGCAGAAATCCTATGGTGCAGCTTATTAGCTGTCTGGATGCATTACAGTTAATACCATTGCACAGCATTCATTTTTATTTTTGTAAAAAAAAAAAAGGAAAAAAAGCAAGCTGTAAAGTGAGCTGGCTTGAGCACTCACCTGGTGCTCTGCTTCAGTACATGCACTTCTTCATAGCAGGCAGAACTACATTTTGCTCCTTGAATTGGAACTTTCTCCGAGTAAGTTCAGCAGAAGCGCCAGTGTCTCATTTCTACGAAGGATAAACAATAGCAGAGCTTAGAAGAAGAGTGCTGACTCCACCGCATCACTGTTGTTAGTGGCACCGCTCCGTATAGTCACGTGACCTCCCCCAACACATACATACACAACATAATCCTTTAAGCTGTGGCTGTGCCCGCCGATTGGCGGAGAGGTCTGTTACAAAATCAAGCCCTCCACAGTGATATCTCTAAGTGATTAAGTCAGGAGGGTGAAGGGGCATTAATCATGAGGTCTGATTACTGCCCTGAGGCTGATTTGCCTCTGCAGCAGTCTAGAGAAAGAACTGTGGAAGCTTTTTGTATTTTTTTTAAAGCTAGTATGATATTAAAAGGACAGTTTGCTAGTTAGAAAATGGTTAAACCTTTTAATACTGTTGCATAATAAAACCCGTATCAAATTCAGGCAGACCATAGAAACACGACGGGGAATAAACTTTTGAGCAGCACTAGTCTCGTTAAAAACAGACATGGTTGAAGCCAGTAAAGTGTCTCTATGGAATAGTGCAGGAAGCTTTTCCTTCTTTATTTTTTTTAATCTGTCAAATATAGTAGCATCATTTTAACAAAAAGATAGCCCTAAGAAAAAAACAATAATACTAGAATGACTTCTATAATATTAGAATCATAGAATTGTAGAGTTGGAAGAGACCACGAGGGCCAACCAGTCCAACCCCCTGCCATACAGGAAATCACGATCAAAGCATCCCCGACAGATGGCCTTCCAGCCTCTGTTTAAAGACCTCCAAGGAAGGAGACCCCACCACGCTCCGAGGGAGTGTCTTCCACTGCCGAACAGCTCTTACTGTCAAAAAGTTCCTCCTCATGTTGAGGTGGAATTTCTGTTCCTGGAGCTTGCATCCATTGCTCCGTGTTCCAATCTCTGGAGCAGCAGAAAACAAGCCTGCTCCATCCTCAACGTGACACCCCTT
Organism: Gambelia wislizenii; assembly: GCA_030847615.1. NCBI lineage: Eukaryota > Metazoa > Chordata > Lepidosauria > Squamata > Crotaphytidae > Gambelia > Gambelia wislizenii. The sequence continues at coordinate 4,113,796 of JAUMIR010000012.1, read as the reverse complement.
CAAATACTTAAACAGGGCTATCATATCGCCTCTTAACCGTCTTTTTTCCAGGCTAAACATACCCAGCTCCCTAAGTCTCTCCTTAGAAGGCATGGTTTCCAGACCTTTCACCATTTTAGTCGCCCTTCTCTGGACATGCTCCAGTTTGTCAATATCTTTTTTGAATTGTGGTGCCCAGAACTGGACACAATATTCTAGGTGAGGTCTGACTGATATTACTGTATAACAATTTTAAGAAGCAGAATTATAAGAAGCATGTACATACTGATACATATTATTTCCCCTTGATAAAAAATGGCTTTTAGGGAGCCTTAATTTGTTTTTCTTAAGGCTAGGGATAGGCAATTGTCTCTCCAGTACTCCAGTTCAACCCTGCCCCGTAAGAACCTCTCCCTTGCTGTTATATCCCTTGTCAATTCCAACTCCATGGTATTGGAGGCTCTAGGGCAGGTGTGTGTGTGTGAAGTGCAGCTCATGGGCTGCATGTGCCCCCAAACCATCTCAGGGGCCATTTTTTGTAAAAATAAATAAATTAATTAAAATAACTTTTTGCCCTCTGGGTGAGTTTAGAGGGGTTTTCTACATGTTGGGAGCCTCTCTGGGCCTTGGAGGGTGGTTGTTAGAAATGTGATTTTTTTTCAAAAACATTTTTTTACTCCAAAATGCCCTCAGAAGAGGGGTTTTGGAAGTATTTCCAATAAATTTTGGGACCCCATGGACCAATGGTAGGCCCTGGAGAAGACTTTTTTGAAACAGACATGAACAAGAAGTGAGTGGTTCTCATTTCCTGTTAAAAAGACTTTTCTGGGTCTAAAATGGTCCCAGAAAGGGCCCAAAATATGGTGAAAATGCCCTCATGTCCCCCTAGAGGAAGGTTGGGGGCATTTGCAAACTGGTTTTTTTAAAAAAAAAAAATGGCAGATGTGGGTGCAAGGGGAGAGTGGACCTTTAAGGTCTCCTTGGGGACCAATGCCCTACCCTTTCACAATTGCCCACCCCTGCTCTAGGGCAAGGAATCCTTACTGGGCCATCTTGGGGTTGAATAAATAGGGAGCCTAACCTGAAATCATCACATGTTGCCTCTGACCTTTTCAGGTGCTCCATGTAAAGTTGGAATGATTGTCCTGTTGGGCCAAGGGTCCTTTTTGGACTCTAATCAATATCAAACCTTGACACTGTCTGGATCTGCCCTGCAAGGGACTTTTTCCTTGTGGCTGGTGACAGGCAAAAGAGCTACAAACCTCTTTCAATCTTGTTTGAATAGCGACAGCATTTGCAGAATTTGTTCCTTAGGACAATCATTTTACATTCCCACTGGCCTGCATCTTGGTTCACATGAGGAAGCACACGAGGAAGAGGAGGCTTTGTTAGTGGTTCTGTTGCAATTTTCAAGAACAGAGTCCCATCTTAAACATTAGTTGCCAACCTGATTGATTATGTGAGTGGTTTTTCTTGGTGCTCTTATTGGCAGAATCAAATTTTCAAGCAGCTTTTAAAGAAGGGGGGGGGGTCAGGTGACAAAAGGCATTTTTTGTATGCAGAAGGTCTTTGCAGGGCTTTCATTTTTTTAGTGTAATCACAAATCTTTCCCTTTTGCTAGGACTTTTGGGCCTTTCTTTCTTTCTTTCTTTCTTTCTTTCTTTCTTTCTTTCTTTCACAGACTTCTGCAATTATCAGGCTGCATCTAAGCCTGATGTTCTTGTGTGATGGTTTGGCTTCATATGAAATTGTGCTCAGCCCGTGAGTTTGGGAAAGAGTAGGAATGATTGCATGGGAAATAGTTCAGATCTAGAGGACAGTTGGAAGAGGCTTTCTAGGAAAACCAGACAAGACTTTTGTGGCAGCTAGAAGAAAAATAACTTTACCATCACATAAGCTTTTCTGAGCCAGAGCCCTTTTTTCTCCCCAAAGGTAGGATGTGTATCTTTAATCAGCAAGGCCAGATTATGGTAGTTGGTACCCTGGAGCAGTTCCAAAACTAGGGCTTTATGAACATGTGTGAGCTATTGTAAGAGTTGTGGCATATTAGTTAATCCATAAATGCATAAAAAGTACAATAGAGAGCAGCGAACATATATATATATATATATATATATATATATAGTGTGTGAATCCATTTTCAGGCCTGCAACTTCAGTGAGACTAAGTAGCTGACCCTATTAAATTTTTACTCAGTTACTCCAGTAACTTACAAAATGTTGATGGTAACAGAAACACTGGGAGATTCATGAAGTAACTGAGGAGGAAAAAGATGTTTGACACTACAGCTTTTCCTTTCAGTAGTGGGCCCTTAGCCAATGCGAGGCCTGGAGCAGTTGTACCAATTGAACCATTGATAATCTAGCCCTGGTACCAGGATACAAAAAAAGTTAACAGCCAGGCCAAAAGACTATAATTTATAACAGTATCTGTGACATTTCTATGGAAGGCCTAGATGTTAATTTATCATGCATAGTGGTGGGAATCCAGAATCCCAATTAAGTGCACATTGAATAAAATAAAATTTTCAAAGAAATCCTAATTTAGCAATTTTACAGTGGAGCCTCCTTTTTAGTATATTGCCCCTGAGCTCAGTAGCAGTGTGTCTTGTCAAACTGAAATGTTCTTACACAACTGCCATTTTTACAGAGTTTATTGAATGTTGCTGTCTGGCCACCAAGCTTTGGTGCTCTGTTCTCTCCCATAATTATTTTAGATATAGAAACCTAGAAAGCTGACTTTCTAGCAAGTCAAACTCTTCATCAGTCTAGCTCAGAATTGAGTGTGCTGATTAACAGCAGTTTCCCAAGGTTTCAAACAGGGGTCTTTCTCACTCCTTCCTAAAGACTGAACCTGGGACCTTCTGTTTTGATATGCTCTACCACTGAACTACGGTCCTTCCTTAAGATTTGGATGTGATAGCGTGCATCTTTTACACAGCCAAGGGTACTCATGTGGTTCCATAGCTTAAGCAATAGCTGTAGCTGACTTAGAGCAAAACGTTTCTCAACTCTTTCGCTAAAAGTTCCCACCTGTGATTTATCCGTCACATATTTATTGAATCATAGAACCATAGAGTTGGAAGGGGTCTCATAGGCCACACAGTACAACCTCTTGGTCAATGGAAGAATTCGAGCTAAAGCATCCTCTGCAGGTAGCTGTCCAGTCTCTTTCTGAAGACATCCAAAGAAACAGAGCCCACTAGTTCTTTAATTACAGTAGTTCAATTGCTGAATTGCTCTTATCAAGAAGTTCCTTCTAAAGTTCAATTGAAATCTACCCTCTTGTAACTTAAAACCATCAGACCTAGTGCTACCCTCTGGGGCAGAAGAAAGCAAATCTGCAACCTCCTCTCTATTGCAGTCCTTTAGATATTTAAAGAGTGAAATCACATCACCCCCTCGGTCTTCTATTCACTAGGTTGAACATGCCCAACTCCCTCAACCTTTTCTCATGTGCTTTGTTCTCCATGCTGCTTCTTATCCTTATTGCCACTTTCTGAGCTTGCTACAATTCATCTTTTTAAAATGAGGTGCCCAAAACTGAATACAGTACTCCAGATGATGCCTGGTTAGTGCAGAATATAGTGGGACAATTACTTCCCTTGATTTGGAAATTAGGGTATGGTTCTATTAATACAAGCTAAAATAGTACTTGCCGCCTTTGCTGTAGCATCACACTGCTGGATCATGTTCAATTTATATTCAACAATACTCTCAAGCTCCTTTTCCTTGTACTACTGATAAACTAAATATCCAAGTATCCCCCATCCCATACCTGTGCATTTGGTTTTTGGGACCTACATGTAGAGTTTTGCATTTGTTTTTGTTGAATTCCATTCTGTTCTTTCAACCCAATTTCCTAGTTTATCAAGGTCCTTTATCATTTGGAATCAAGCTTAAAAAGCCCTTGAGAAATTCTGTGAAGAGTAAAACAACTTGCATTATATCATTAGCTTCAGCTTGGACCAGTCCATCAAGTGGTTCAGTTTCTGAGCACAGCAGTGCAACAAGATAATGAACGTATTAACTGTGAAAGTAGTCCAGGTTGAGCATCCCTAATCTGGAAATCCAGAATGCTCCAAAATCCAACACTTTCCAAAACTTATTTATAAAATGGCATAGGGCGGCAGTGGAGGTGGCAGCAAGCCCTGGCTGCCAGGTGTGCATTCTTCAATCTCCTCCACCTCCAGGGAGCATGCCAGTTGCCCGCTTTTGCTTTTGAGGCGGTGGCTGTGTCACTCCTGCTCATTTGTTTGTAAGGCAGAAGCTGGCTGCTGGCGGGTTCCCCAGAGATCTCCTGTACAGAGATACGAGGGTGGAGAGAGTCGTGAGGATCTGTGAAATCGCGGGAGATATGGATTTGCGCCAAACACTATGCTTGGATTCCTGTCATTTCACAGATTCTCAACTTCTCTCAAGCATCGCAAGTACAGTAAGTACTACATTACTTGTATTCCAATTTTTTTTAAAAATCCAAAATCCAATTTTTTTTTTGTCCCAAACCTTTCAGATAAGGGATACTCAACCTGTATAACATGATTACAGCCACCAAAATCTAGCTAAAGGTGTTCCAGTGGATGATCAGTGGTCAACACCCCATCCTAGACAGTGAAACTTATCTTTCACATGTGTTGGGTGGTAGATCTCTTCTCGCATATAGTCCCAAGATAATCTTTGCTGATCTCGAATTTCAGTAAAACTACTTCAAATGGAGAACCTAGTATGAAAGTAAACTTCATTCAACTCAGTCCAGACTTAATTGGGACTTGGGTTTGTTCCCCTTTATAGATAGTAAATCATCATAGCTAGAAGGATGGTGTTTGGGGAGTAGTCACTTGCACACATTTGGGTTGTGCAGAGAACCACCGCTATCCCGTACTTTTATAGTTTTTTTGGCCCTACTGTTAACCATTCCTTTTTCTATTGAAGCTATGTATGTGTCCACTAACTGAGGATAGTAGTAGACTCTAATCTGTAAACACATATGTCACAATAAATCGATTAATCTTTAAGGTACCATGAGGTTCTTTGTTGTTGTTAAACCAGTCTCCAAGTTTCTCTTATCTGCATTGCTTTCAAATGCAGCTCAAGGCAAATCTTTTATCTCTAAGGCCTTTTCAGCTACACGCTAAGTTGTATTGGTCTTTATGTATTTGTAGCAGCAGAGGCTTATCTTTTTCTCTTTCTTTTTATTTTTTTTTAAGCCAGCATGGAAAAGTGGCAGTCTTTGCACTCGACTTTTACAGTAAAACATTGCTGTTTGTTTCCTTGAGGATTGATGGCATGAATAATGCTCCCAGATATGTAAAATTTCCCCTTGATGTGGCTCTGTATTACACTTGCTATTCAGTAAGTAACTTGAGGTATAAATTCTGTTACATCTGTGTAAATGTCCACAGTAATACACTCCACATTAGAATTTGACAGAATCACCAAGGCATGGATCAGTCTGTTTGAGATAAAAGCTACCTTTGAGCAGCTCATATGATTTAATAAATGGTTCTTGCAGTTGTTTAAAATTCATTGGTAGCCTGTATTCCTGTGTTGAACATATGCACAATTTGAGTTCATTTTAGTAGCAACTACAAGCATGGAAATAGGGAAATAACACTATGCAGGGGATGTAATAAAAAATATTGCTTATGTTGAGCAATGGCATATATCTTCACAGTTCTGAAAAGTATAAGATTTCCCTTTTCTAACTCTTGTTATTTTTTTAGCCTTAAGAATGTAACACAGTATTTGATTTTATTAGTGATGGATGGTATCTTTCACTTCCCTTAACTTTCTTTAGTTTCTTGCTGCATTCCGTTGAAGTGAATGAGGCAAAGATCTGAGAGCCATTATCTGTTAGCCTTATGAAACCTATATAAGGGCTTATTTGAATTTCTAATCTTGAGTAGCAGAGCTGTGGAAGTTCACTGTTAGGTCAACTCTGGTGTGGCAGATGTGTTTAGATTTTAGAGGCGAAGTTGGCCGCTCAGCATGCAGCTGTATTCTTTGGGTAATTCGTTCCTGCTTTATATAGATGCTCATTTGCCTAGGTATCCTTTTAGCTGTTGTACTGTTTATAGTGTTATAATCTCAGATGGACTACTGCAGTACACTTCTCTGTGGGGCTGTGCTTGAAAATAGTTTGAAAACACTGTTGCAGGATGGCATTGTCTTCTGCTGATCTTGCAAAAAAAAAATAAGATTTGTACACAATTATCCTGGCCACCAGTGAGTTTTAATTCAATTCAGTGTCCTGTTGTTTTTTCAATCCTTAAAGCTCTTCGTAGTATGGAATCTATGTATCTCTCCTCCTTCTCTCTCCCTCCCCCATTATCTGCATACAGTCTTTAAAGTGTTAAGAGCTTTCTAGAAGAGCTGGCCTTTTTCAGTCATCTCAAAGACTTTGTCATGGCCTTCTGAGAGAAGTCTATGTTGGCCTTTTATTACAAAGGAAAGAAAAAGGTAAAGTCTTTCCTTGTAAACACCTGGATGTCTGAGCAGAGAAGTACTAGGTAACAGCTGTTGCAGTCCTAGTTCTGCTATTAGTTCATGTTTTAGTAAATGCATAATTGTTTTGCCTTTGGCGTGTTGTTGTTGCTGTTTTGCAGTTGAATGGTTGTTGTGAGCCACTTCAGAACTGTAGGAGAAGTGGCACACAAAATATATTAAGTGAATGTAAATAAATCTTGCCACTTCGTTATAGCTATTGCTACTACTGTCTATCTTTTTGGAAAAACAGTGTGAGTCCTCCTCCATTTGCTCTTTCACTCCTTTCTGGTTCTAAAGTGAGACTCTGTGCCTTTGAAACCTTGACTATAAGAGAGACTAAAGGTATAGAGGAAATTGTATAGAGGAAGTAGTTGCATCTACAACAATGCAGGTTGAGGAGGAGGAGATAAGAGAAGCTTCAGTAAATAGAGCATAGTTTGGATGATGGCCCCTCCAAATGTATTTTAAAGGTTTTCTCGCACAACACCTGCAAATAATAGACAAGCATATTGTAGTGGTTTCCTCTCCATTGACGCCCCCTTGTCGTGGGAGAGAGGCTTGCGTACCCTACTCTACAGTGAACTCGCCATGAATCAGCGTAAGAGGGGTGCTCCAAAAAAGCGATACAAGGACTCCCTGAAACAACATCTCAGGCTCGGCCAAATTGATCACCAACAGTGGTCCGCCCTGGCCTCACGGAAGGCATAACTATCCACAATGCTGCAGCCCTATTTGAGAACTCACACCGAACAAGTCTTGAAGAGAAACAACAACGCAGAAAGAGTCACAATCTGGAAACATCACCCAAGGAGACTTTCTGCTGTGCTTTCTGCAACCGGACTTGTTTATCTCGGATTGGCCTTTTTAGTCATCAGCGCACTTGCAGAAAACGTGGGATGAGTCGTTCCTGAATCTTCGTTTGCAAAGAAAAGCCAGAGAGATATTGTAGTGGTTTCAGTGTTGGGCTAAGAATCTGGGATACAAGGATTCAGATTCACGATCAGCCATGGAGACTACTGCATGACCTTGGGCAAGTAACATTCTCTCACCTTAGAAGAAGTGGCAAACATCCCCTGAAGAATTTTCTCCAAGAAAACTCTATGACTGGGTCATCATAACTTGAGATGATTTGAAGGCACATAATACAAGCCAAGGGACAAAAGAATGCTTCTATTCTTTTAAGTGGAAAGGAAATGGATCACTGTTTTGGGTTTTTTACCCCACACCAGAAAGCTTGGATCAGCTACCTTTCATAACTCTGAATTTAGTAATTCTGTACAAAGGCGGGGGGGGGGGGGAATCCAGAGGTGGAAGAACTGGTAATCTCTAGAGTCTTATTATTAAGGATGTGTCCCTTTACAGTTCTGATGCCTTGCTTCCTCTACAAAATTTACTGAAGCACTTGAATTGGTGCTTTTCTAACAATGCTGTGCACTGTGGTAAGAGAACATTAACTCTGTGGAAGGGGATCTCTTCAGTGCAGTAACAGGCAGGAACCTTCTTAACATTCTAGTCAAGTTTTACTTTTGCAATCCTTTGTAGCAGAAAGAGAGGAAACCTCAGATTAGAGAAACTGCAAATGAAGTTTCATTATGATTGGGTGAAACTGCATATGGTGCTATCTTGGTATTTCTCTCCTACCCTGCCCCCAACAATCAGCTTCTTAGAAATTGTTTGTTGCCAAAGGAGAATAAATTGTTTTCTTCAATTCCTCTTGGCAGCAAGTTGAAATCATGTATGCTTTGTAAAACCTACGAAGAGAGAAGGATTAAACAAATTTAGCCATAATTTACAGTTCTGCAAGTCTATGAACTCTGGATGTCATCTCAGCAAGGTTATTTTACAAGATCAGCAGATACAGAACCACATAGTTCAAATGTATTTTGTAGCTTTGGGAGCTGGTACTGTACCGTGGCTAAGAGACTGAGCTGTGAGTCAGGAAATACCTGGTTTGTATCTTACCTCAGTCATGAACTCACTACATGACCTTAGTAAAGCAAACCTCCCTTCCTGCCTCAGCCCATATGGCAATAAATAGAGAAGACTACTGACCGACTTTACAGGGCTGTTTTACAGATTATTGAGGTTATATATGTGAAGCATGCAAGTGCTATATGAATTTTAAGTGTTAATATTTCTGGTGGGCCATTGAGCTTTCTCACCTTATTTTGCAATGAATGCGTACAATATGAGGGACATTTTTAAACTTCTGAAATTGCTGGATTGGTCATGTCAACATTTAAATTATATATCACATCCCCACCAATGGTATGAATTATCTGCTCCGGTGAGGCAAGAGACCATGCTTATGGTATGGTCTCCCACTATGACAGGCATTTGCTGAGGAGCCAGACTAAATGTGCCAAGCAGCTACTGGGCAGCAGCAGTAGTGGAGGCTGGCACTGGTAGAGGATTTCTGAGAGACAGTGGCAGTGGTACCATAGCTAGCGCTTTTTAGTAGTGCACAGAGATCCTTTTGAAGATCTTTTACCATGAAAACCCTATAAGACAATCCAAGATGAAACAAGAGATAGTGCCAGAAGATGGGACTCCCAAGTCAGATGCCACTCAATGAGCTACTGGGATACAGCAGAGGAGAACTATGAGTAGTGCTGTGGCTAATGATGCAATGGGACTCAAGCAGAAAGGATGTTCAGCTGTTAACATGTTCAGAGGTGAAAGAAAAGTCTGAAGTTTCACAACACATAGTATAGGAACATGGAATGTGAGATACATTAATCAGGGAAGCTAGACATAGTAAAACAAGAAATAGAACATATAAACATTATACTTGGGATGCGCAAGCTAAAATGGACAGGAATAGGCCATTTTAAATCAGATAATTACATAGTATTTTGCTCAGGAAATGAAAATCAAAGAAGAAATGGGGTGGCATTTACAAGTATGGTGAGGAGAAATGTAGCAAAAACAGTCAAAAGATATAATGCAAAGTCTGACTGAATCATGTCAATAAGATTTCAGCAAAAACCTGTTAATATAAACTTAATCCAAGTTTATGCTTCAACTATGAAGGCAGAAGAAGAAATTGAAAGATTCTTTGCTGGAGTCCAGGAAGAAATTAACCACACACCAAAACAGGACTTCTTGTTAATCATAGGTGATTAGACTGCAAAAACAGGAAACAGAGCAGAATCAAAGAGTGTAGGAAAATTTGGCCCAGGATCAAGAAATGAAGCAGGAGACGGAGTGCCTGAATTTTGGAGGCCAACAGGTTATATATACATCACAAACACATTCTTCAAACAACCCAAAAAGCAATTGTATACATGAACATCACCTAATGGCACATATAAAAATCAAATAGAGACTACACAATTGGAAGCCGAAGATGGAGGCACTCCATTCTTTCTGCAAAAACAAGACCAGGAGCAGATTGTGGCACAGGCCATGAATACTAATATCAAAAATCAGAGTAAAGCTGAAGAAGAACCCTAAGCCAACCATCTACAACCTGAAGAACATCCCCGTAGAATTTAAAGATAATGCCAAAAAATCTGAAGAAGTTCAAGTGTGAAGACATATCATTAAATACTAAAGTTAGGATGGTCCATGCAATCGTATTTCCCATTACTAGGTATGGTTGTGAAAGCTGGAAAGTGAAGAAAGCTGATAGGAAGAAAATCAACTCATTTGGTATGTACTGGAGAGGAGTTCTGCAGATACCATGAACTGCTAAAACATTTTTTTAAAAAAGGTCCTAGAACAAATCAAGCCTGACCTCTCCGTAGAAGCCAATATGAGTAAACTGAGGCTGTCGTACTTTGTCCATATAGTGAGAAGACAGGACTATTTATTTATTTATTTATTCCCTGCTCTTCAGCCACAAGGCTATCAGAGCGGCTTACAAATTGTTTTAAGCAATAGCAATTTACACATCTACACTGCATTAAGCAGTTTCCACTGTGTGTTAGCTAAGTGCCCCCACAAGCTGGTACTCATTTTACCGACCTACGAAAGGATGACTTACTAGAAAAAACAATAATTCTTGGTAAGGTGGAGGGAAGTAGGAAAAGAGGAAGAGTATATTCTAGATGGAATGATCAATCAAGGAAACCACAGCCCCGAATCTGCAAGACCTGAGCAGGGCTGTTGATAACCCGGTGATTTGGAGGTCTCTCATTTATAGGGTCATTGACTTGAGGGCAGTTAACAACAACAACAACTTTATAAGATCACTATAAAGGCCATATTATAGACCAATAGTTTTAATAAGAGCTGGCTGTAGAATCCAGGGATTCTGCTATAGAGTAAACTACATTTTTCATTCTTGGCTTTCATGACTCAGGACACAACTTAGAAAGGCAGAGAAGTGTAAATGACTGGTGCCCAAGACGGAAGGGATAGTGCATAGAGAGTGCAAAAGGATAGGCCTTTCGGTTTTCCTTCAGGTTCTTGTGTCTTAAACTACTTTTAGACATTTGGGGGCAGTATGATACAGTGGATAATAATCAGGTTTGGATGTGCATAATTTAAACATAGATCTCTGTTCAGCCATGCAAGCTATGCAGATAGCCTTGGGGAAAGTGTAATTGCTCATTGCCCCCTAATACAATGCCCTTAAAAAAAAAAAAAGGCAGATTTGACCTGAAATAATCAAATGGATGTAGGTGTTTTGTTGTTGTTTTTTCAGTGACACTAAGTATGGTTTTACTACAATCTTATTTCATTTTCAACTGTTGGTAATTGTTACAGCTTCAGCTTCCACAATTTTGCTTAATTGATTTTAAGTACTACATAAAGTGTTCAAGGTAAAATCATCAGGATTATCTAGCACTTTGTGTATTTAAATGTGTGGGATGAATAAAGATGATAATGGTGATAGGTTTTTGGCAGTCCTGTGCACTCTCCATTAAATTGACCTTGCTCAGCCAATCACCACATACTCCCAACATCCTCCCAACAGATCCTGACCTTATTACTTCTACTATACATTACCTTATTTTAGCATAAACATTAGGAAGAACTTCCTGACAAAGCTGTTGGACAGTGGAATGCACTGCCTCTGAGTGTGGTGGAGTCTCCTTCTTTGGAAGTTGTTAAATAGAGGCTGGATGGCCATCTCTCAGAAATGCTTTGATTGTATATTCCTGCATGGCAGGGGGCTGGACTAGATGGCCCTTGTGGTCATTTCCAGCTCTATGATTCTATAATTTATCTAATACATTCAACATTCCCACTCCCAAAAGTCTGTAGCATCTCAGACACCTCTCCACAAGGCATAACCTCTGCATTCGATTAACTGTGATTGATCATTAAGAGCCGTATCACACTAAACTGTTATAGTACAATTATTCCACTTTAAGTGATCTGGCTGCCTCCTGTGGAATCCTGGGATTTGCAGTTTAGGGAGGCCTAAGAGCTCTCTGGCTGAGAATGTGAAATGCCGCTCCCTAAACTACAAATCCCAGAATTCCACAGGAGGCAGCCAGAGCAGTTAAAGTGGAATATTTGTGCTATAACAGTGTAGTGCGACAACGCTACAGCATTTATGCAGCAATAACAGCATTTATGAAGGGATACCTGGGTTTGGCTGGCAGCCATAGTTTAAACCGTGTATTGGCAATTGCTGGTGATTTGAGGGCCATTTTGCCTCCCCCCCCAGGAGAACTTTGAGGGCCTTACCACCACCACATCTCCATCCAAAAGAATTTTTGATATGTGTTTTGGCCCCAGTGCCCCTTATGGTAGCATGGCGTTTGGACGCATATCTCCCCCCCCCCAAAAAAAAATAATAATTGTGGAACCTTGGGTGCATGAAAACAGTCTGCAGCCCATATTTTCCCCATTCCTATTTTAATCAGAAGCACCATTTAACTTTAACTGCAGTTTAGAAACGTGTTGTCATAATGTCTAACATCATAGTTAAGGTGAGAATGGGGAATTTTATTCTATGTTGGGTGAGGTCTGTTTAACAAAGGTTGTGCAAGCCTTCATCTGGCTTGTACCATGGTTAAGAGAAAGGCAGAATTACAAGTCTACCAGTCCTCAAAATACTGTCCAAGATCCAGTGTTGTACTTTGGATTCCACTGGTAGTGGGATCAGGGCATTCTCCCCCTCTTCCTTTGGCTTCAGCCTTCGCTGGGGCAAAATACCTGCTCCAGAGGGCTTGCTAGTCTTCCAAACCATCTTTGTATCATGCAGAGAGAGTCTGCAGGAGGATGTTAAGGGGTTACTGATTCTGGTAGAAGCAGAGGGATTCAGAGTAAGTGGACCATAGGATTCTTGGCCAATATAAATATAAATATCCACAAGAATTTTTGAAAAACTCTTTCCCCCCAAGCAGTTTTAGTTTGTATGAACAGAGCATTTGCTTCTATTTGAAATATTTATAGTACATCAGCAAATAGAATCTGATATTCCATTTACTGAACCAAAGAAAAGCTACATTCAGGATATAGTTCAAGTCATACATTTTTGTAGATGACATGAAGGCTGATCAGAATTTTAATATGAAGGGAAGGAAATGGTTTTGGCTAATTACCATGGAGCAGAGCAGTCTTCCTGTCAATATATAAGTGCATTACTGTGTTCTTGAACTTCGCCTTCTGAGCCAATTATCACTTAGGCCTAGAAGGAAAAACTGTCACATTTTCCCTTTAGGATCTTTGACAGCTTTTAGCATGTAGAGTTTGGCCTGCAGAAATCCATTGATGACACATTACTTGATAATGGAACCTATGAAACTAAATTATTGTGTTTTGGCCCTTACTTTTAACATCTGTCCATATATGTGTCTTTATGGTTCATCGAAGTAATTTTCAAAGTTTCTACCCTGTGCGAACTCTTTCCATTTTGATAAGTTTGCCAAGGAATTTAGGCAGCTTTTTAGTGGAACTTTTTATATGATATTAGAGAATGGGGGTGGGAGTGTATTGTTAGGTGCTGCTCAGCCTCACTGTGTGCCCATTTTGTCACAGTGTGAGTACCTCAAATGGCCTTGTATGCTCCCCTGTGGCTGTGCACTGCATGGAAAAAAATCAGTCCTCATGGACATGTTGCCTTTCTGAAAAGCTTTCCTAATAATGGCTGATCTCAGCAGGGAACATTTCCATATGATATGAATGTTCCTCCAAAGAGAGTCTGATTTGCTGGAACTTGCTGGCTTCCAAAGCCCCTGTTTCAAGTTAAATTCATTCAAGAGGGTTTTGGCATCAAGATGTAACCTCGTTATTATTGACTGTATTTCGTTCCCCATAAAAGCTTTGATAGGAAAAAAAAAAACTCATAGGATGATCAAGCTTAGGCAGCGATACATAGATTAAAACAACCATCAATGGCAATGTTTCATAGTTACAAGCAGAAGATAAATTTCCTACCATAACTGTTGCAATAAGCAGCAAAAAGCCAGTAAGTCACAATAAGGCACCAGTCTTTCAGTATTAAAAAATTGGCTTTGCTCCTGGTCCCATTATCTCTACTTGATAATGCTATTAATATTATTTGTTCTCTGTGTTAATAATCCCTGCAAGTTCATTTAGAACAGAAATGTACTGCTAAATCTGCAGCACTACAGTTCGTCACAGTGACTTTACTTACATTCCTCAGCAACCTCCCCCACCCTGTTATATAATGTTTTTTTTTTAAATCCTATTCTTTTTCACAGTGTAATAGAGAAGCTTACCTTTGCTTTGCTTTCACATTATATTCAGGCATTTGTTGGGCCAGAATAATCCTGTTAGAATGACTAAGTGCACCTGGACTACCTTGACTGCTTTACTCTTATTTTTAGTATTTCATAGCACTGGAATTGAATTCTTAGTTTGGAGCTCTCCCAAACACATACACAAACATCCTCACAAATGTTTGTGTGGTGTTCTTCACACATGCTTGTCTGTTTACCTCTGTTGTTCGGCCAGCTGTTGCAGAACAAACAATAGGGTTGCCTCTGATTGAGAAACTCTTCTAAAACTCAACAGTTCAGCACAACACAACTAATAATTTGTGTCTTGAGTGTTCTAGGAACTTTGGATTCACGTTTCTAGAGCTATAGTCCCCCCAGTGTACCTTGCACATTACTTTGGAAATGGAGGCCCATTTCAAAAGCTCTTTTGTGACACAACATGGGTGGTATGTGTGTGGGGTTGATGTTGAAAGAATAAAGAGAGGTTGCAAATTCTGTCTGAAGGAATTCATGCAGTCTCAGCCATTGCTATAACACATGGTTAATTAATACTGAAGACTTTCTTATACTGACTTTCTCATTGAGTAATTCTGTTCTATGTACTGAGACTTGAAATACATGGAGCACTTTCTTTTGCATTTATTTTGGACTGTAAAGTGGGATGGACACACCCCACCCCAGTCTGCAAGGCAACTACAGGTGGCTGCAAGTGCTGGGATAGCTGAATGAGCTACTGTTGGCAGAGGTAGTATGAACTACTTCTGTCTACATGAACCTCAGTAGAGGTGTCACACCTTCCCTTCAATAGACATGGCCTCTCTAGGCCTCTGAGATCTCAAAGAGAAATTCTTCAAGCAACAGTTGGGAGGATGAAGCTGCTCCATTCCACTTTTTGGATCAATGCCTAGAGCAGCCAAGCAGAACCCTATTGCCTCCTTTTTCATACACTCTCTTTTAGCCTCACAGTGCTTTGTCCATCTGTTTCTTGCTGAGCTGTGAGTAAGTTCATGGGACTGGAGCTGGGAGCAGAGATATGGGGAAGGAATCTACAACACAACTTAAAAGATAGCAGGCAAGAGATGTTCTATCCGTGAGTATCATAACTACATTAGAATAGTGTGTGACTAGAACTACTCACCCTATATTTCATGTTATGCTAGTGGGCTTGTTTCCAAGTGGGCTTCCAAGGTCCTTTTATTAAACCAATACACCAATTGGTAAAAGAAAGTGTTAGATAACTTCAGTTATTTATTTATTTATCTAACTAAGGAAGGTGCCTCTGTTAATACCAAGACAGACATTCAGCATAAATGAAAGGAACTACCAGACTGCTCCTTCCAAATATACTCCTGAGCACAAAAATAAGCATATGTATCTATAGGCAAGGAACCTAAATACCTTGAAGGCACCAGATCCTAGAAGCTAGGCTGAGTCAGGCCTGGTTAGTACTTTGATGGGGAACTGCCATGGTATACCAGGTGCTGTAGGCTCTTATTTCAGTGGGAGGCAATGGCAAATTATCTCTGAATATTCCTTGCCTAAGAGAACCCTATGAAATTCATGGGGTTGCCATACATCGGCAGTCAGCTTGAAGGCATGTACATGCACAGTACATGAACCCGCCTTGAATTCCATCTTGGGAGAAAGGCAGGATATAAATTCAGTACACTAATAAATAAGTAAATAAATAAATACATTTGCATCTATAGGCAGTGATCTATAGGAACTATCACATGTAGTGCCAAGTAAGGCAAATCTATACACTCACTTTCATAGGGCCATTTGTTTCCCTGTGAAGGGGTGTGTTTGTGTAATATCATTTACTTTCTTGGTAGATGGCTGATTTCTCTCTCTTTTTTTTTTTTTTTAACACCTGGTGGGGTTTACTTTTAAAGATGAGGCAGATGAATTTATTCTTTTTTTTTTAACCAGTGGGAGTGAAAGCTTTACTGTTTAAGCAGTAGCTAGCCTAGAGGAATTCCTTTCTAATTTGGGACAGAATGACCCATGGCAACAGCACTGCATCTGATGTAACATCCTTCCCATCTTGGGGCATTCTGTGCCAATTTAGAAGGCTGCTGGGCTGCTGAGGGTAGCCTAGCAGCCATTTCACACCCTCACACATGTTTAAATAAAGGAGAAGGGGGGGAAATCTTTGCCATTTTTTCATTAAAAGTAAAACTATACACCACCACCCCCAGAAAAGCCAAGTGGAGACTTGTTTGAACATTACTATTTAGGCTGAAAGCCAGCTTGCTGTAGTGGATTGAGTGTTGGACTAGGACTCCTGGAAACCAGGGTTTGTATTCAGGTTTGGAGACCCACTGGTTGACCTTGGGGAAGTCATTCTCTCTCAGCCTAAGGGGAAGGCAGTGGTAAACCTCATCTGAATAAATTTGTCAAGAGAACCCTAGGAATAGGATTGCCATAAGTTGGAGTCAGCTTCAAGGAACATCACACACACACACGCACACGTTAAAAGGTAATGGGTAAAGGTAATAGTAAAATTAAAAGGTAATGTGGAAGGATGCCATGGGAAGCAGCTCTGATGTTTTAAGCATTTCCACTCCTGTTTCTATGCATAATTGCCAGAAAGGTATCCATGTTACTCTTAGTAGCAAAAACAGCAAAATGTATTGTGGCTGCTTAAAGACTAACCAATTTATTATGGCAAAGTTTTCAAGAACCATTGAAATCTGAAGCAAAGCACTCTGCCTGTACAGTAATGTAATCATTAAGATGATGTAATTTTTAATTAATTTCTGTATTGACCAGAACCCTAACTTTGACCCTGAAACCAGCCCACCCTGTGGAGTAGAACACACATTTGGTTTTAAAGCACCCTCTTTCCACTTTCTTTCTTACCTCAACAACAACATTCATTCATTCATTCATTCATATAGCAGGAGTCCACCTCTAAAGTGCAACTTTTGTATGTGAAAACACTTTTTGTATATTTAAAAGTGCAGATCAAAATGTCAGAGCCCTGAAAAACCCTGACACTGGTTTGACATAACTTGTAATTGGAAAGTTACAAAATAACATTTCACGTAGTAAGCAGCTGTATAATTTGAATGTGCTTTGAAGTAAAATTGATTTTTCCAGCCCAGATGATGGTGTCAGTAGTCACTCACTGTCTGGGTAGGTGTTGTTTTTCATACTCCATTAAAATGTCTGAAAAATCCAATACTTAAACAATCAAGGACCAGTAGTTTTAGAAAGAAGATATGAGTCCTTTGTTGAGAACAGAAAATTCGGATGCTTTCACACCCTCTAGTTTCTTACTGTAGAAAAACCAGTACTGTTTCCATTTTTGTTGGCAGATTTAATCACTTCTTGATAAACATAAATTGGGGTGGGAGGCCAGGCTGAGCATCACTGCTGATATTTGTGAAACATTGAATTGTTCATATTTAATTTTCTAGCTAGAATATAATCAAAAGCATTTAAACCATGGTTGCAGCTAAATTACAGAAAACTGTGCATTGATGAACACGCAGATTACTCCTGCAGCTTTATTTGTTTGCAGTTGTTTATACACACATTAATCGTGGAACACAAGTTTGGAATTGGGGAACCATAAAAATGTAAATGTTATTGGACTTATTGGATAATAATGAAACATATGCTGTTTTTATCTGTCCTCAAAACAACAGTGTGACAACGTGCCCTCCGGGGCTGCAGTCCAACATTCTCTCATCATAGCGTAAATATCCAAAGTGCAAATATGCTACCCTAGTCCTATGCAACCCCCATGCAGAATAGCAACATTGTACAACACATGTCCAGGACTGGTTGCCACTGTGCCATGTGCAGCTACAATGTGCAGCATATCGTATCTGGAGGGTGCCAGGTTTAAGGAAGACCAAGACAGACCAAACTGAAAGATCATGACCTGCCCAGAGGCTCACGGACAGACCTCAGGCCTGAGCAGAAATTTTGAACATATACTGACATTGGCAGTTCAGCCACTGGCCAGAAGAGGCTCATAGAGAAGCTTTCAGCCAGCATAGTTTGTGGCAAATATAATTAAGTTTTCTTTTGCAGATCAGAAGAAACCTGCTGGATTCTTATGACTTCTTGTTGTCATTATTTTGCCTCTCCCCTGCTAGGTATATGGTTTAATGCAAACCCTGTCCCGTGATATTCTTGAAAATCACCTTTTGGGGCACATAGTCGTCCATCATTCAGTTCAGTTTATTCAACAAACATGGTCAAGCTGAAGGTGCACCAGATCCACATTCTCTATTCTGGAAAGGTATCTGCTGGAAACAAAAGACTCCCTGCATTGCCATAGCTCATTTTATAACCATAGACTCTCCTTAGTGCTGTATCTTATGTTCTTTAGCTATGCAGTATAAATGATCTGTTATGTTAAACGAGTCGGTAAGAGGGGCGCTCCAAAAAAGTGATACAAGGACTCCCTGAAACAACATCTCAGGTTCGGCCAAATTGATCCCCAACAATGGTTTGCCCTGGCCTCACATCAGGAGGCATGGAGACGCACTATCCACAATGCTGCAGCCTTATTTGAGAACTCATGCCGAACAAGTCTTGAAGAGAAACGGCAATGCAAAAAGAATCACAACCCAGGAACATCACCCAAGGAGACCTTCTGCTGTGCTTTCTGCAACCGGACTTGTTTATCTCGGATTGGCCTTTTTAGTCATCAGCGCACTTGCAGAAAGTGCAGGATGAGTCCTTCCTGAATCTTCATTTGCGAAAAAAAGCCAGAGAGAGAGAGACTGTTAAAACATTTTAAAGTGAATAAAAGACATGATATTCTGGGAAATGTCCATAAACGTATTCACAGAGGACCCAATCTTACCTTGTTTTCTTGACAGAAAAATCTCATGTTGTGCTGGGTACAAACTTTCACTCTTCTAAGCCATTGCTAGCAGTAAATCCTGTGCACATATGGGAACCTCATGCTAAGACATACTCATTCCTGGCTGGGGAATTTTTTTATAGTTCTGACAGGATCACAGAATCTTTCTGGAAACGGGGAAGCACCAGCAGTGTCCACCAGGATATGGGATTTGCTGGGTTTTGGCTCTCTATACTGGCATGAGAGGGGAGATTTGTACTTGTGTTCACAGCAAATAAATGGCGCCTGCAGGCCTTTGATGTCAATAGCAAAGTCCCACAGAGGCACTGTTAGATGTTCTGCCATGCTTTGCATGAATGCAATGTTTACTAGCTCATCCAAGAAGAGGATAATGAAATTATGCTATCAGTTTACTAGAAAAAGAGTGGTAATTGTCTTAAATGCCTTGGAAATGGGAAGGGGTGGTTACAATTAGTCATGTTCACTTGCCAATCTTGGATGAAATCAGTTTCATTTGTCTAAAGCAGGGGTGGGCAGAGTGTGGTCATGGAGCCATACGTTTCCCCTCCCCAGCCTGCTTTGACTCCTCCCCAGATCTCCCTTTTTCAGGCAGAAAACAAGGAAGGGTGATTTCCTTCTTGTGAAAGCTTCCAGGAGTAGGCATTCATTTTTTTAAATAAGTTATATACACACACACCCATTTAACATTTTTTTAAAAAAACGGTTCTCAAAACTAGAAGCAGACTTTTATCCCCCCCTTAACACTGACGCCAAGACCCACTGCAGTTGCCCATCCAATATTACCTTGAAATAATGAAAAAGTGCGTTAAAATTGCGATTCCTGAGGTATTTTAGAGAAAAGCTAATAAAACAAAATTTTACTAAACAGCCTGCTTTGTTTCTTTTGTGCATTAATCAAATCGAGTAATGTCCCAAAGGTTTTTGTTCCATTTCATATTTTTCCTCTTCCAACCTGCTTTCTTTCAGATAAAAAGGTATATGAGATAAGGGAGTGGCGCTGAATTATAAATTTGTTGAGCCATTGTACAGCTTTCTCAATCATCCAACATGATCATTTGCCATTTGTTTATCACCTTCCGGGTATGACAAATAATTTTCCACATGGGCTTGCTTACCTAGGACCCTTCCAAGGCAGAATTGTAGGACAAATTCAACAAAGTTACGTTTTGATATCCCAAGTGATGGTCAGAATCCTTTAGAAATGTCAATGATTGTCTTAGTACAGGCAATTGATTAAAACAAAGTGGCTGCAGGTGCATTTAATAGGAAGCTGCCTGACTCCCCCCCCCCCCAGTGATGGAGAGAGAGGGAAGGTATTCCTAGAACTTTGTGCTGGGTTAAAAAGGTAACATATACCACCCAAGAGAATGTACTTCCCCTAGGTCTGAAGCAAGAAGAGAGGGTAGAAATCTTGGCCAGTAATGATATATAAAAAGAAGAAGATATTTTTGTGTGTTTTCTAAAATACATACTGGAAACACACCATATAGTTGGCATTCTTTGATACCTAATTATTTCTAATGCATCAGATTAACTATGTCATATGTGGTTGAAGATAGATTAAAAGTATTTTTTCTGGGTCAGTTAATCTTAAAAAAGTGGGAGGTAGACTGATTGGAAAATTAAAAGGAACAGTAAATTGTACTAATTAATACATAGATATTTTAGTAAGGTGGATGCTTTGCTTACGATAACACAAAGGAATACCCGACTGGGATTGCATAACAATTGCGTATGGTTCACTTTAGGTTTAAAACTTATTATTATAAGCATCTCTTAGCATTTGTGACAGAAAGAAACAGGAAAGTAGAGTACAGTTGTCCCCTCATGTTTGCTGGGGTTTGGTTCCAGGACCCCCTGTAGATACCAAAATCCATGAATACTCAAGTCCCATGATATGCAATGGCTTAGCAAAATGGTGTCCCTTATATAAGATGGCAAAATCAAAGTTTGCTTTTTGGATTATTATGTTTCTAAGAATATTTTCAAGCCGTGAATACTTATATTCATTAATACCAAATCCATGGATACAGAGGGACAACTGTATTCATAATTCAGCAACTAATGAATGGGCATGTAAAAATGTAACCACAAGTGCAGGAGCTGCCTTTGCAAATGTTTTAGAAAGTACATGTTATGTATCACAACAGCTACCATCTTAGAAGAGGCAGTTCCTCCTTTGTAAGGGTGAGACTTCTTTCAATATAACCTCTACCCCCTGCACTTTGGAGAAGTACTTATATCACAAGTAAACTTGAAAGTAAAAAAAGAGTTGTTACCTTTTAGTCATTTTTAAAAATTTAAGTGATCCACTGAATAAATAAAAAATTGCGGTCAAATTTCTAGATTGAGTTCAGCCATATCTACTTGCTAAACATATAAAAAGGAATATTGAAGGTAGAGGGAAAAAAGAACTCTAGCAGCACCTTTAAAGGTAGCATGAGCTTTCGTGGATATCAATCCACATCTTCAGATGCACTGATGGAGGCACCAAAATTTTCTTATTGTATTGATTCATTCTAAATCAAGCTTAAATAACCTGAAGGCGCCAGATCTCATTTGTTCTTGTCAGATGGATGATGACTCTTCAGCTTGTGAGCATATGCATGGATAGAGCTTGAAATAAGTTGTGTATGTATGGCTGTGTGTATTTAAAATTGTACGTTTGTGCCAAGGTGGTCCACATTCTGTGTTGGGGGAAAGGAATGATATGATTTGTATAAATTATGCATAATTTATTCCATTTCTGTATGTTTGGTTAGGAGTGCATGATATATACTGCTTTTTCTAGTCGTGGGGAGAGATGTCAAGGAGCTATATAGAGCTAAATGGAGTACTATCAGGCGCTGGCTATACACTTTCAAGCTACTCTAGGTAACACTAAGTGCAAGGAAGCTGAGACTGTGAGGGTAATGAATTATGCCAGAGATAGTTCTAGGCTGTCAGAGTTGTAAAACTCACACAAATAGATACACACATGAAGTTTTATTCCAGGATAAGGCATGTGGTGAACAGGACACATGTCAAAGACAGATTACTTTCATTGTAGCATCTGCAACTCTCGTGAGCT
The DNA here is from genome assembly GCA_030847615.1 of Gambelia wislizenii. Classification (NCBI taxonomy): domain Eukaryota; kingdom Metazoa; phylum Chordata; class Lepidosauria; order Squamata; family Crotaphytidae; genus Gambelia; species Gambelia wislizenii. Next base: position 4,091,770 of record JAUMIR010000012.1, on the reverse strand, counting down.
GATAGAGCAGGGGAGAAATCAGGAATGCCTGCTTCAGGGAGCCTGGAGAAGGTCTTTATTGAAACAAGAAAGGGTTCCCCCTCCCTATTATTGCATTCATTGGGAGATGATGGTTTGACATGTCACCTTCTGGCCCAATAAACCTGTAATCTGTGGGAGGAATTTCCTTCAGGTTTAAAAGATTCAGACTTATATACACAGATGTAGGTTTGCTTCTCAGAGGAAAGTACATTTGATCTGTCTCTGGGGAGGAAGCCTTTCAATTGAATTCCTGCTTGGAGACAAACAGGAAAGCTGCTTCACTCACTCTCCATTACCCTCCCCTCACATCCTAAAGGCTAATTTTCCCACCTGCTGCCCATGCACACTTGGATAGGCTTTTTTCATGCTCACAGATTATCTCCTTTCCATCGGTATGTGTAGTTACTCACCTAACGTCTGCATTATTAGAAAGCATTACAGGAGAAAATCCTGCATTCTTAATTTAGTCTGTTGGTTAGGAATCTGTTCATTGAACAACAGATTTGTTGAACAAATGTGGTAAATCAGAACAATGAAAGGGTGCTCAGCATGTAATATTTTGCTATCCCAGGAATGAAAACCAAATTAAATTTATTCTTTTTCCATGCACATCCATATGTAGGCTTGTGTGTAGGTGGAGGAAGGAAAATGTAAAGAGCAGAGCTTCTGCACTGACATGAAGCCCAAACTCACACAGCTGCTTAACATATGGCCCCTGCTTGAACTCATTTATCGCCTGACACTTGATAGCTGACTTCTCTCAATGAAGGAAAAGGTTGGTGGAGTGGAATACTTTTCATTGCTAGCCATCACTGGATGCCATATAATCATGCAGCTTTAGTTAACGTGGAACATTGAGGAAGAAAGTGCACCCACATGTGGGCGTCCACAGAGCAATTCGAGCTAATTGAAGGCGCCACATTTTGTGTTCCTCGGGTTAGTGGTTTTCTGTGCAATAATTGCTCCATGATTTGGAGTCTTATGTCTGCTCATGAGTTTGGCTTTCATTTGCAAAAAAGCTATTTAAAGCCAATAAAGCTGTCATCTTCAGGATATTTTATATGCCTGGGCTAGCAAGGCCCTTTTTTATGCAAAGGTTGTGTCATTGTCTTCATTTCTTGTGGCCTTCTAGGGTCCTTAGTACACTTCATGGCAACTGGAAGCTGACTTCCCATGCAAACTGTTATACAGGCCAGAGCTTTTCAGCACATGAGGCTTTCCTTAACCCAAGAGAGAAATGGCTGGGTCTACCTCACAGAGAACAGTGATTTCCCTTCTTTCTAACAGTCCCGATCAGACACAAATAAAGGCTGTTTGTGACTTTTGGATCAAAACCCAGGGTCTGTTAAACTCAGGAAGCAAAAGTTGTTGTTGGTTTTTTTAAAAAAAAAGAGAACAAGGGCTTTCTTACTGGTTCTCGAAGCTATCAATCATTACAAATATAGAAAGTACACAGCCAGCCTACATTGTATTAAACTCAAGTAAGAATTGGCACGGACATGCCAGTATTCTGTTTTCAGTTCTCTTAGTTATTTTTTTGGGTTTTCAGGGCAGTAAAAATTGCCCAGAGTGAAATTGTTGCCCATTTGGCTTTGTCCTTGACAGTGGACATGATCCAAAGAACTACTTCAGGCATGCCTAGGGTTTTTTAATGGTTATCTGTGGGTTTTGCACCTGTTCAGATTAGTGTGCCACACTGTGCTCTAAGTTAGGTGGCAAAGCAGTTCAGTGGGAGACTCACCCTCACCTCTCAGCCTGCTTGCTCAAAGGAATCCCCCCCCCCATACTTTCTCACTCAGTTCTTTCTTGACTGTAGCACTGCTTTAGAAAAAAGAGGCTTGTTCTTTCCTTCCTGACACCTCACAGTCTCAGACTTTTCTCCATTTCAAAAGCAGTTTGCCAAATGCCATTGGGAGGTGGGGAGATCTGGGGGTTGCAATTCAAGAAATGTAGACCCAAAGCTTCTTACAAAGTCTTTTGGTTTATCCCATAGGAACACAATGTTTGGCTTGGATATGAACAGGTTCTGCATACATAACATAAGTTTCCTCCCTCTTTCTTCCTGCTGTATGCCTTTTTGAACCCCGAGAAGTCCGACCTGAGGGCCAGGAGTTCCTCCAAAGTTACAACATGTGGCTCAGATGTTGCAGTTTGAACAAGACTAGTGATTTGCAAGCACACCTTGCTGAACAAACTATCTAATTGCATGCAAAGATCTCTGTGTATCCATGTTTTTGACATCTGTCCTCATTAACTTGAGTCTTGGCACTACACATAGATTTCAGGTTTTGTGTATTCTTATTACTGACTTAGATAAAATTTATGATACTTCTTTAGTCTTCAGTCACATACTCACTGATTCTTAACAGCAGCACTTACATTGATTTCATTGATAATTGCAGATGTGATCCTGAATAGCCAGTGACTTGCCAAAGGCCACTTAATGAGTTTATAGCTGAGGTGTAATAGCAATCTTTGAATGCATACTTTAGAACTAGGGAAATGGTATCTAGAGTTATAAATTAGTTCTTATTTGACCTTTTCCTTTGAAGAACATTTTTTTTTTAATCTTGAGCAAGAGATTTGCTTGAAGATTGTTGTGGATGATATGACTAGAGCTGGAAACTGGGTAGGCTTGTGCCATCCCTTTTCAACTATAATACTGTAGGATTCATGTGCAAATGTAGGGAACATTGACTATTGAAGGCAAAGAGGCCATTTCTGTTCAATAAACCCCTACAGTATATTTCCGCTGCTTTTATAATTATCTACTTTTTATTTGGTTAGTTGAGCGGAAAACAAAATTGTATAGAATGTGGTTGAAATGTAACTTTGGGAGTGATAGAATATGGGTGAGAATCATCCATCCACCGTGTGCTCTCCCTAATATTGTTGGACTTTCACTGCCAGTGTTCATCATCACTGTGTATGCTAGCAATGCTTGCTGGAACTTGTAGTCCAACAACATCTGGAGGGCTGCATGAGTCTCATCCCTGCAAAAGAAGACATTTCAGTGTTCTGCTGCTATAAATTTAGAGGAGAATGATGGATACCATGGAGTCTTATGTGGTCTTGCTTTTAGGAAGATTGTGTTATTTTCTGTAGAGCAAGACTGGGTTCACTTTCAGAACCTCAATGTTCTGGAGTCCCACACCTCTTCACTATAGGCAGGACTGAGCATTTAAACAAAAAACCAGTGGAATCTAAAGTGCTCAGCACTGGCTAGATCAAGTCCCTGGTCTACTTTCTCACTGTGTCTTCTTGCATCCATGGCTGAGAAATACACTGGAAAAATAACTTTAAAGTTTTGAGAATAATGCAACTTTATTTAGTATCCAGGTTATTTTAAAAAATGAGAAACCTCACCATGATTGGAAGCAAGAATGTTACTGGGGCTATAGGGGTGGAAGTCAAGCTGGACACTTAAAACCCAGGGCATTAACTTCACTTGTAAAACTTGTAAATCCTCACATGTATGGAACACTCATGCCTACAGAAGTATGCACATATATTGTATGGACTTTTGCGGCTGTGTTTGTTTTGGTGAATTTTAATACAAGAGGACCAAATCTTAGCATCTGTTGCAAGTTTTTGCATTGCGATTTGTGGAAAACACATTGTGTGTGTATGTATGTGCCTTCAAGTTGCCTATCGACTTATGGAGACCCTATGAATTTCATAGGGTTTTCTTAGGGAAGGACTCCTCTGGGGTGGTTTTGCCAGTTCCTTCCTTTGAAATAGAGCCTACAGCACCTGGTATTTTTTGTTTTTCTCTCATCCAAGTACTAAGCAGGACTAAATTTGTTTAGCATCCAAAATCAGAAGGGATCTGTTGCCTTTAGTGTATTTAAGCCTGATTTAGAACAAATCAATACAATTAGCAAAATCTGGTGCCTTCATCAGTGCATCTGAAGAAGCTGGGCTTGAATACACATTAGCCTTTGTAAATAAAAAGCCTTTTTGACTCTGTAATTGCCTGGCCTAAAGCCGTATGGGACTTTGAAGCCATGATAGCTACTGTCTGGCTGCTGGAGTACAGTTAAAGCATATCTCTGCAGGTAAGAAAAGTCATATTTCTGTATCTCTGAATTACATCATGCAGTTGTAGATATATTTTCACCTTCAGGAATTTTGTGTGTCTACACGTGTTTTTACAAAACCCTAAAAGCAGCAGGCTGTAGTAGCACAAAAACATACTACCTGTTTAGAATAAAACAAAACAAAAGAATAGTGGATCCGTGCAGGGCACACAGGAGATACCATCTATACAGGTGTAAGTCTTCAGACCCTCTTTGTAGAAATTAAGCACTGCCACCATCTCTCTAGACAGCAGCCTGAGAACACAGTCTACAAAATTTTCTGGAGCACTTAAGAAATTATAGTTTGTGACACTACCCTTGTCCTATAAGAAATTATAGTTTGTGACACTACCCTTGTCCCAGGGGTATTTGCTAGCTGGTCACACCAGTTCATTGCTGTTGAAAGCCCACATGAATACAGGCTATCAATTTTGCAGTTACTGTGACAGCTTATCATTTCTGTGTTGTACCTCCAGTCCACCAAAATATTTCTTCCAATAAAAGAAGGTGTTCAATGCTACTTTTGTACCATGAAATGCAACCAATAAGAGTAAACACATTTGACAATGTTATTGTTGTGAGCTGAGCATTTCTGATCTGCAGCCCAGTCCTAACCATGTTTACTTGGAAATAAGTCTCATGGCCTTCCATGGCATGTGTTTCTAACGCAGTATACTTGAGACTTTAGCCTTGGAAAAACTTAACATCCAACAAGAGGGTCCAGCAAAGTGTTTTTGGTTGTTTGTTTGTTTGTTTGTTTTGAAGGATGAGTCCTCTTTTGGAGTTGAAACCATATTATCAAGGGAGCTGTGGAAATTGTGCCTGACTGAAGAAGCATAACGAATGGCTTGCCATCTTCAGTCTCATTGTTGAATTAGATTGGATGTTCAGATAGATGATTCATAAACCTTGCGGTTAACACCAGACAAATGTTATCTTTAGATGAAAGGAAATGCAGGTTAGCCAATGTTACTTGACAGTGACCAGCAAATGTTACATTGCTGCTGCTGCTGCTATTGTGTATCACCTGAACCTTGGGAGTCTGGTGCCAGTGCAAACCCCAAAAGGGACTTTGTGCAGCTGGAACACACTGAGGCTCTGGCAATATGTCAAGGTAGATGACTGGACAAAAGTGTAGCCTCCGGCAGCAGGTGGAAGGGCAAGCTGAATGCTAGCTGAAGAATGTGTGGAAAGTACAGTATATCTACTTCATTTTCATTATACTTGACTTTACTTTTGCCAACTATCACATGCATTGCTAAAAAATTTTTTTTTAAAAAAACCCTTTCCTTCTTTTTTGCATGTCTCTCTGCATTACTTTTGAAGATTCTTATTTATAGGTGTTGCATTGGTATAATGTCAGCCAGAATTCTGGCCTTGATCAAGCTTTTCCTTTAATTAGGTTTTCTTTCACACCACACAATTATGACACTTTTCATGCCACTTTATCTGTCATGGCTCCATCCTAGGGAATCTTGCGATTGCACTTGGGGGAGGGTACTTACAATTCTCACCCAGAGAGCTCTAGTGCCTTCCCAAATTATAAATCCCAGGATTATGTAGGATGCAACCATGGCTGTTAAAAGGTATCAGATTGCTATACTTGTGTAATATGAAAGAGACCTAAGACTTGAAAGCAGCATGGAACTCTGTTAACTCTCATCCAGACAGATGGGGCATTTTAATCACTCCGAGTCATGTTATGTTGCAGAATTCTCACAGAACCAGACCTGCAAGGTAGGCATTTTATAATGGGGGTCACCTGAAGAATTGTAAACAATGTTCTCTAGTTTCTGACATTCTTGTTTTACGTCAAGTCAAAACTAGTAGTATTCTTAAGAAGCATACATTTAATGGTTACAGGGTTTTTTTAAAAGGGGGGGGGCTAGAGCCATTTTAAAAGAAGACTCTCCCATATCTGGATATTTTTTTGAAAAAATCTCGGGGTGTTTGAGTATTGTGAAATACCTTTGATTCTATGCATACAAACACTCCTTGTAGACATGGGACATTTTTATACCCTGTAGTACACTGAAAGGGACCCAGCATGGTGTAGTGGTTTGAACGTTGGACTATGACTCTGGAGACCAGAGTTCAAATCCCTGCTTGGCCATGAAAACCCACTGGGTGAACTTGTACAAGTCATACACATTCAGCCACAGAGGAAGGCAAAGGCAAACCCTCCTCTGAACAAGAAAACCCCATGATAAGTTCACCTTAGGGTCACCGTAAGTTGGAAATGATGTAGAATCATAGAATCTGATTCTTGTATGACTTGAAGGCACACAACAACAAAGAACATTGACATTACCCTGTGGTAAGAAAATAATCCAGAATAAAATACTCAGTGCAAGGTGTGTGTTTTTTAATCTGCTTGGACTATGGTTAAGTTGAAACCTAGTTAGCATTAACTGCGGTTAAGTTTGTCATCAGATTAATTCCAGATAAATTGCTAATCCACTTCTTTTACACCATTTAAGTATTCCTGGTTATTTTTTGTGTGTCTCCCTACCAATCCAACAGTAACATAGTAAAGTGTCTTGTACCTTTGCCTTGTTGCTTCATCTAGTTCAGTATTATCTTCATGAGCCTTCTAGAAGCTGGTGCTCTCCAAATGTGCCAGACCACACCACCTCCAACCAACATGGTCAATAATCAGGGAAGGTTACTTTATAATGGCAGACAGCAGGTCTCTAGGATTTTAGACAAGGGTCTGTCCTAGCCTAACCTAGAAATGCTGGAGATCAGACTTGGGTCCTTATGCATGCAGTGCATGCTCTACTCCTATGTTACAGTCCTCCCTGCAGAGAAAATGTCAGCTACAGCATCTGTAAGGGCCTTGCTACCCAGAATGTCTTGCTGCCAAGTTATCTGTTTGCAGTGAGGTTTAATGTACAGAACAGTTTGCAGTGTCCATGTCAGGCGGTCAGTTTATGAGTCTGCTTGTATTTTTTATGGTTCACAAGCCAATCCCAAATCCGGAAAAAGGAGAAGTCTGAAGAGAAGAAATCCCAAGGGAGAAGAAAACTTCTGCTGTAGAAATCATTGACAAGTTTTCTCTTCCACAGAATCTTAGAGCTGGTTCATATATCATTGGTTAACTGGCAAGCAAACTGTGTCAACAGACATTCTCTTTCTCTCTCTCTCTCTGGCTTTTCTTCGCAAACGAAGATTCAGGAAGGACTCATCCCGCGCTTTCTGCAAGCGCGCTGATGACTAAAAAGGCCAATCCGAGATAAGCAAGTCCGGTTGCAAAAAGCACAGCAGAAGGTCTCCTTGGGTGATGTTTTTGGGTTGTGATTCTTTCTGCGTTGTCGTTTCTCTTCAAGACTTGTTTGGTGTGAGTTCTCAAATAAGGCTGCAGCATTGTGGATAGTGCGTCTCCATGCCTCCCGATGTGAGGCCAGGGCGGACCACTGTTGGTGATCAATTTGGCCAAGCCTGAGATGTTGTTTCAGGGAGTCTTTGTATCGCTTTTTTGGAGCGCCCCTCTTACGCTGACCCGTGGCGAGTTCACCGTAGAGTAGTATTTTTGGGAGGCGATGGTCCTCCATCCTAGAAACGTGCCCTGCCCAGCGCAGCTGTGTTCTCAATATCATGGCCTCAATGCTGGTGATCCCTGCTTGCTCAAGGACAGTAACATTCGTCACATAGTCAGTCCAGTATATATTTAGGATTGTGCGTAGACAGCGCTGATGAAAGCGCTCGAGGAGTCGTAGGTGGTGGCGATAGGTGACCCATGTTTCAGATCCATAAAGGAGGATAGACAGTACGATGGCTCTATACACACTGATTTTTGTGCTTTGCCTCAGGTGTTTATTGCTCCAGACTCTTTTGTGAAGTCTTCCAAATGCACTATATGCCTTTGCTAATCTGTGATCGATCTCTTTGTCAATCTTGGCATCTGAGGAGATGATGCTTCCCAGGTAGGTGAACTGCTGAACGGACTTGAGCACTGATTTGCCGACGGCAATGTGGGGATGGTGTCAACAGACATTATTTAAAAACGAAATAAGGTGAAATGAAAACTCTTCTGTGTCATATATCAATGGTTGCCCAGCCATGCAGGCAAATTAGACCTCTGCATTAATCATCCAGTCATGAAAATACACCTGCAGACCAGGTTGTAGAGCTGGAAGGAAACAGATGCCTGTCTGTCCACTGCCATCTGCCCAGGACAAGGCTATCTTCCTGTTCATCATCCTGTCCAAGCCAGATTCCACGATTCATAGAATCATAGAGTTGGAAGAGACTATAAAAGTCATCTAACCTAACCCGCTGCCATGCCAGAATACACAACTAAAGCACTCCTGAAATTCCTGCAATTGATCATTGTTTCCAGGAAAATATCAACACTGGGAACAGAGTTGCATTTTATATATCTGTACATGGGGAATCAACAGGAGGGTATTCAAAGCTGGTGCAGAAATTTGTCCCCACCCATATTTTAAAAGTAGAAAGTTTTCTCCATCTATGTTTAGATATTTTCCTCCTACTTCCCCACCAACAATAGTTTGAGGCAGTTCTCTGGATTCTGGTCTGTCTGTACACACATGGAAGGAAGGCACTTTAACTCTCTACTGACCTTCCTTGCTGGGGGTTGGGGCAAGGGAAATGGAGACTTCAGAATTTCCAGGCCCTATTTAGAGGTCCCTGTATGAACATAGAATCATAGAATTGCAGAGTTGGAAGAGACCACAAGAGCCATCCAGTCCAACCCCCTGTCGCGCAGGACATCACAATCAATCACATAATTTTAAAATCCTGATTTATCAAACATGTTTTATATATGGTGTTTTAATATTATAAGAAATGTATTAGGGTGATGGTTTTTCACTTTTCAGCTGTTCCTGTTTAATAGTGAGGGTGGCTATTTTATTATGTGGTCACTCACTGTCCCAATTTGTGCTTTTGGGCGATGTTTTAAAAATAGTATGGTATGCACATGGAGTTAGTGTGGCGTAGTGGTTTGAGTGGCGGCCATCTGTCGGGAATGATTTGATTGTGTATTCCTGCATGGCTGGGGGTTGGACTGGGTGGCCCTTGTGGTCTCTTCCAGGTCTATGATTCTATGACTCTGGACACCAGGGTTCAAATCCCCGCTTGGCCATAAAAACCCACTGGGTGACCTTGGGCAACTCACACACTCTCAGCCTCAGAAAACCTTGTGATAGGTTCACCTTAGGGTCACCATAAATCAGAAACACAACAACAACAACAACAACAAACAGTATGGTATGCCAGATTTGCCATTTTTCAGGGCTCAGGTCCTTTCCCAGATGTCTCGCACATACATTATTTGTAAGAATGTTAGATACATTTTATCCAAAACACAAATGCTTATAAATGTGTGTACATTAAGAGTAAGGCACCAAGCAGTGTACCCAACTGACTGTATCACACACTACAACTGCTGAGCTATCAGTAAAGTACTGTACTGTTGAAAAAATATATTTTTGTGGAACATCATAAACAAACTATTTAGGCTTTGAAGTCTTTTGAGGATAGGCTGTTTCAGGGATAAATGAATACAACAGGTCATGTAGAACCTTCAACGTGTCATGTCAGTGTGGGTTGGGGGGGGGATAAGGGAGATTTCTCTTTTCATCTAAACATGTTGGGAGGATGTGCACTTAGTTTCATCTGTTCCGGCTCAGGACACATCAATTCAGATCTGCGTGTTTTTCCTTCCCTCTGGAATTATTATGATCAGAAAGATGGGTTTTCATGATTCCAGGATGTCAGGAACAGGGGCAGCACAGCGTATCTGCCCTAGTGTCCTTTTCTATGCATTCCTTAGACCAATTGATGCAGCACAACCCCATGAAATGAGAACCAGTCAGTAGTTCTCCTTTAAGAAAGAAAAAAATGTAGCTATTAAGCCTCTTTAGAATCTGAAATACTGTAGTATGCAGGAGTTGTTGATGGTATTTTGGAAATTTTCAATTTACCTTGTGCTGATCAGTTTCATGTAGGCGTCTTGTATCCTTACATGAATATTATCTTATTACACATAGATACCGGTAATTTAATTTTTCCACATTAAAATAAAAATCATTATGTTGCACCTTGCATTTCTGTTTTGAAAACAATAACAAACATTAACGTTTATGGTTTTTAAAAAGCAGGCAGACTGCTTAGGGTGTTCTGTAGAGCTTCTTATGTGATGAAGCTTTCTGGAAAGCAAACCAAGTGAATACATGCTCCATTCGAAAATTATTACTGATACCTCCAGAAATGCAGCTTCCTTTCATTGTATAGCCTCTACCTTGTTTCACAATGAAAACAGCAGCTCAGGCTTCCTAAAGCATGAAGCACAGCGTCCTTTGGGGAGCAGGTGGAGTTATGTAATGGCTAGCCTCTTGTCAATAAATCAAACTAAGCAAAAACACCATGAGAGAAATAAACAAATAAACAATTTCCCCAGGCTTTGTGTGCATTTGGTCATTCCTTGTGGCCTAAGGTTTGTCCTGGAAGAATTTGTGAAAACAGTCATTCACATTACTAACATAGGCTGTATTATTATTTTTTTTAATGTCTCAAAAGCTTTAGCCAAGAAGGCACACCAAAAAATGCTTTTCGGCTAGCTAAGAAAGGGGGTGTCCTTTTGACTTCAGACTTTCCGACAAAACACTGGAAACTTCTCAAGAAACTTACCAGAGACTGATCCTGAACTCAGGACATGAATGCTGGGTTGGTTTTCCTGCTCAGCTTTCCAGGGGGCCAGCCCTCCTCCCAGGCTGTCTCTTCAACAGTTTCAGACTTCCACTCTGCAGCAGCTGACATGCTATCCAGACAGGGAGCTGTCTACGGACTAAAATCCCATGTTTTCCTCCTCCTTTCATCTCCTTGAATGTTGTTCTGCTATAAACTTCATCTTCTTTGCCTCCTTCCCTCCCACCTTCCTCCTGAAAGGTGAGATCAGGCACTTGTCCGGAGGTGTCCTTCTAGGCAGGTTTCACGTTCAAAACAATCCTTTCATTTCTTCCATGCTGCAAAAGAGAAGGGGGGGGGTGAGCTCACCAGGGCCCCGGACCCATTCTTTTTTTAAAGTCCTTGGAGTGCTACAAGGAGTAGCCGTCCTGTTTTATCAAAGTTTTAACTTTTAAGGAAAAGAAGAAAGTAGAAAGCAAGCAGAACACTGAAGCAGAGGTTTGGTTCTCCCCCCACTTGGGCCCCTTGCCGACTGTTTTTATTGATTTCAATCACTGGAGGCCAGCTTAGCTCTCTGAAGAAACACTGTGTAATGTGTTCTTTCCTGGCTTTCATTAAAGAAACTCAATGCAGCTCGGTCACGCTGCCGAGCTTGCTTGGCAACCTGCCTACTCTCTGTGGTACTTCTGCGCCTTTCATTGGCGGAGACTGCGTTCCTGTTTCCTTCTCCAGCAAAGGACCTCAAAAAACATCCAATTCTCTCTGCCACTGCCTTCCCCTCCCCTAATACTCAAGCTCCACTGAGCCTGGGCTGCTTTTACCCACAACCTAAAAAAAGAAAGAAAGAAAGAAAGAAAGAAAGGTCTTTTCTGGGGCTAACATGGCTGCAGACCTTACACTGTTTGAACCAGCAAACAAACAAAGACATACATTTGATGTTCTTGTTCCGTTTCCAGTTCGAGGATTATGCTGAGATGTTTGGAAAGTAGCATGAAAGCATGACGATGGCTGTGGGAATGGATATTGGAGCAATTTTAAGAGGGTTTTTCTTGTCTCTGTCTCTCTGAACAGCTACAGTGATTTGGCATGCATTTAACAGTACCGGTGGGTTCAGTGAGCTGTTCATAACTACGATGTTGCCTAGAGCCCTTTCACACTACCCAGTTATAGCACTGTGATTGCACTTTATCCTGGGTTCCATCCAGTGGAATCCTGGGATTTGCAGTTTAAGGAGGGATTACATTTCTCAGCTACAGAGCTCAAATGCGTCCCCAAACTACAAACCACAGGATTCCATAGGATGCAGCCATGGCAATTAATGTGGAATCATAGTGCTCTAACATGAAAGGCTCCCTGGTCTCTTGAGGAGTGGGGCAGGCATGGAATCTAAACCAGTCTGGAAAACCCTGGATAAACCTGTGCATCTGGGCAGAAGAGGCAGGGCTGGATCAGGGCCATGACAGGTTTTGTGGATTGGACAGTGTAGGGGAAACCCCTTACTCTGACTCTGGCACTGAATTCCCACAGGATATGTGTGCCATATATCATGGATGCACATGCACATAGAGACTCTGAGAGTTTATGTACAACAAAAATGTAGAAAGGAAATTACTTTTCCAAAGAAATTGGGGGATTAATTTTTCAGCTTTCTTAGAAGCAAAAGACTAGTACGGGGTGGAAGCTTCCTAGAGTTGGGAGCTTGTGTTGGATCCCAGGAACCATTGGACGACATGCTGCCTTCAAATTCCTTGCTACAATGACTGCTGAAATTTAGCAGCAACCACCACATTTTCTTCCAATGCAGTTTGGGGGCCACCTCCCAATATGCCACCAGTACCACCGTTGTTTTCAAATTTGAGCTGGGATGTATGGTAACTTTCTATGATGCAGGAGCATCTCACACAGGAGGACAAGAAGTGACCTTTCACAGAGAAGCAAGGAAACAAAGGTCATTGCATCTGGAATTAAGTTCCACTGTTGGCAGAATCGGAGATAATCAGATTTGCAATGCTTGTTGGAGCAGGGGAGAGATGGAGTGGTGGCAGGACAACACAGTAGAGGCTACAAAAACAGCCTTGGGGCTCCATGTGGCCAATAGGCCACCTGTAGCCATCACAGCTGTAGTACCTTGTCCATGGTAGAAAACCCAGAAACACAAGCTCCTGTTCCCACTTCGACTTTTACAAGCACACGGATACAGGAAACATAAACACACATCAAAGTTCACACACACACACACACACAGTTCCATAAGAGTCTTGTTTCCTCATCTGTGTTCCCAGTTGAGATTGCTCTCTATGCCTCTGTTCAATATTACCCTACTCAGCAAAATTATGGTATAATCTCTGTTGCGCCTGTTATTAATGAGAAGGTTTTGCTTTTAAATTTCTGCTCCTGCTTTTGTTTAATTTAGGATGTTGCAGGTTCTGTTGGCATTTGTTCAATTCAGCTGATTTTTAAATTGCATTTTTTACCACCTCCAGGGCCCTTTTGGAGTGGATTAATGTCTTACCCATTTTAATGTAAATAAATGCAGTTCACATAATTCTTGCTCACAAGCTAATAGTAATCCATTGTGGAACAGTTCAACTTTACATGTTGCCTGGAAGATGGGTCAAATATAAGCATTACCAATCCTGCTGATAGAGCTAGGAAAAGTTATTGTTTTGTACTGCAAGCCCTATAGACACTGGCTGGGAGATTCTGGGAGTTGTGGTCCAAAAAAGTAACTTTTCTAAGTTCTGCAAGTTGGTGGTCAAAATAATGCACCTGCAAGCTAATCCATCAAAAAAATTATGAAACTGATTACTCATATTTGCCATCTTATATTTAAGGAACACATTCCATAATACAGAAATTAAGTTTTATAATCTTTTTTAAAAAATTGTGTTCTGAAAAATTCCAATTAGAGTAAATGTAAAACAAAACAAAACATGAATTCTTCTGTGTGATTTTATACTTCTCAGAAATATATTTTATTTGGTATGAAGCAATGTCAGCGCTATGCAGAGTTTTAATTTAACACGTTTCCTTGTTTTAGCTTTAATTGTAAAATGAGAATGGCTTCTTTGGTGGTTGTAATGGCAGTTAGAAGCCGTGTGTGTGTGTGTGTGTGTGTGTGTGTGTGTGAATAGATGAATGAGTGAATATATCTTTCTCCTCTTCCTTTCCAATAGTTGAAAGAATGCTTTCCTAGTACAGAAAGGTATAAAGGCTTGTTCTCAATTAAATCCAGCTTCCTGGTGAATTTGTTTGGGGTTTTTTTTCTGCTTGAACTGCATCTAAAGCACCCTTTCTGACTCTGTGGTTAGTGTAATTTCTTTCCATGTTTTTTGGTTGCCAAACAAACTTTAAGATGGTAAACTAGCTGGAATCAAATAACATTATGTAGCATACTCTTCAACAGATGCACTATGAAATACTGTACTTCCCTTTATCAGTTGAGATGTCTTATTTATATTTATTTATTTCCTTCATTGATTCATTTGTATCCTGACTCTTGGAGGGTATCCAGGCCAACAAGGCATTTCAAAGGATAAATAAAACTTCCGTGTTCCAGAACAAATGAAAAGATTGTAACATTATTTTTAAAAAATGGTCCAGAAATTACAATGAGCATACAAGCAATAAAACCAAGAACCAGGATAGAGCTACGGGTCATCCAAAGGCCTTCTAAAGCCGAAAGTCTTCCTTTAAAGCCCAAGGGCTGGCAGTGAGCCATCCATCCTGATAAGCCTCCTTTGAAAGAGAATTCCAGGGGATGGGAGATAACCACCCCACAAAGACTGGATTCCTTGCAGCAACCCAGCTCATTTATCATGGCTGTGACACTTGGCATCTTTGCATATTACAATCCCGCTTGTAGTATAGCCTAGACTCCTCCTGCTTAATGTTCCATTCCATCAGCCATGCCCTCCTTTAGGACACTGTGTTCCACCTTCCTTCCGCTACAATTTTCTGTGTCTTCCTCCCTTCGTTCAGATACCATCCCCTAGTTGCTGAGCTTGCTTAGTTCTCATTGGGATTTTGGGGTGGGAAGACATTCTTGCTTGCATTCCTCCCCATGGGTTTTTATTTCGTCAAACCTGGGCTTCTCCCCAGGCCCCCTGATAGCACACTCTTGTGCAGGGGTGGAGAAGGTGCAGCCCCAGGGCCACAGGCAGTCCTCAAGGGTGGTTTTGTGGCCCTTAACAACTCAGAATCCTCAGGCCAACCATTTTCTGACCAAAAAGAAAGAACGAATTACTACTTTTGGAAGCCTCCAGGAACAACAATGTACTTTTCTAATATGTTGCAAGGCCTCCCTGTACTGTTTAACATAAAAAAAAAATACAAATTCTTGAGAACTAATAGTAGACCTTCAGCCACTTCAGAGTTTTTTTGTTTCTTTTTCAGTAGTCTGTGCAATACCCAGAAGCTCCCAGGAGATAAAAGTGGCCCCCAGGCATCTACAGTTGCCCACCCCTGGTCTTGCATACTGTTTTGGCGCTGAACTTCAGAAATGTAGTGAGGATCATTTTTTAAATGAGCAATGTTAATTATTTTTTTCTGCAACCAGATTCCTTGTAGAATCGTGTGGCTACTTTGTTGGAAAAATACTGCTACTTGTATTGTCAATCTATTTATTTACAGTAATTTATATCCTGCCTTTTCCCCAGTACAGTTCCCAAGATGGCTCACATCAGATTAAAAACAAAGTACTGTACAGCTAAAACCTATTTGACTCAAAAGTTTTTTTAAATTAAGTAGTTCTGTTTAAAACACTAAATTACAACTGTTTAAAACACATGAAAACATGATAAGAAGATAAAAGCGTAACACACACCATTAAAGATCCTTCTGTAGGTTAAGAACTAATAGCCTGCCTAAATAAAAAGGTCTTTGCGTGCCATCAGAAATAAAACAAATGGGCCAACTGAACCTCCTTATGGGATGGAATTCCACAACTGGGAGCGACCTCATCCTTTTTTCCCCTACCAAGTTGTCTCATATACATTCAAAAACACATTCATCAAAATGGTAGTGTTTCCTTTTGTATGTCTACATAGTATCTTCAGTTGTCTTTTAATGGCTTTTGCACATATTTGGGAATCTTTACTTTTTTATCCGTTCCATCTCATTCTTCTGGTGATGACCAACATGATCTCTCTTCTTTTATCACATGTCTATCTCAATTTTCTTCCAAGGAACTTAGGGCAGCATGTGAGGAATTTCCACATTTTACCTTCACAGTAACCCTGTGAGGTAGGTTAGAATGAGAGAGTGACTTGCCTATGCCTAGCCAAATGGGATTCTACCTCAGATCTCTCAAGGCTACATGCATCCACAATAACTCATTCACTGTCGTATCACAGTAAAAGCTGCGTTGACTTAAGTTATCCAAAATCTTAGGCAGAAATTATGTGCACAAAATAGGTCCAAGGGACAGTTCCTTTAAATTTTGGGTTTATTTTGGGTAGTGGCCTCTTCCACCACATTGGACAGACCATAGATAATTGGTAAAGCTCATTTTTAGGATTCAGTTGACATCTCACGTGAGACTTTGCACATCCACTTAAAGGGATTAGGTAGCAAGTTGGACCTCTGTCTGAGACCCAGGAGAGCTATTTGCAATCAGCGTAGATAAATACCTTGTGTTTGTTTATTATAGCATCATGATAAAAATAATTAATAAAAAGTAGACAACAAAAGCCAGATTGATAGACTAAGTATAAAGCAGCCTCCGCTATCTTTGTGTACATGCTAGAAATAAACAAGGTCTCTCCTGGCTGCTTAATCCTGGTCCTTAGGTCTTCCCATTCTGAGTCCTCAAGCTCATTTTCTGACTTCAATATTTTCTCTGCTTAGAGGCATGCTATGAGAGGAGCTGCTGTGTCTTCATCACCATTGGTGAAGTCCAGGCAGTTCGCATTCCTGATCAAGCTGTGACACAGTACTCCACATAGCAGTAAAAATTCTTGCATACTTGGCCCTGATGTTGCTATGCTGCTTCTGTGTCTGTGAGCCTTTGCTCAGAGTCAACGGGGACGTGACCTGATCACAGCCTAATAGTGGCACAAAGTGTGCAGCTAATGCACAGAAGACGCCAGAAGATTGTCAGGGTTTAGAAATAACGGATGCCTCAGGACATCACTGTTGTTCTCTGAAAAAGCTATATTATGAAATTGGGGCAGAATACAGCTCTGTAGGAACATTGTAGTATTAATTAAACAGAGTGATAGAAACAAATCTTTTCCACCAGACCTCAGCTCATGGTACTCATTTCCTCATGAACAGCCCCAGACCAATTACCTGCTAGCAGTTGTTACAACCTGGGCTTCTTAGTATCCTTTCTTTTGTCTTAAGGCCATGATAAAGCCAAAATTTTATTGTTGCAAAGACTTAAGGATACGGAGATGCAGTCTCAGATAACAGAGATTAAGGCCTATCAAACCAAACCCTTTTATACTTCTTTTACACCACTGTACTTATCTTTGCCAGGATACATGGTGGACATAACGAATACTGAATTGAAGATAGACTTTACACACCACAAGATTAAACATCCTCCCATTAGCAGTCCAGATAGGATGATATAGGAGTCTACCTATCCAAGATAGAGTATGTGGATGTAAGGCACTTGCGTGGGTTCAGGCTGTGTGTCTGTGGGCTTCTGGCCACCAGCTCCAGGCCCAGGGGCCCAGGCTTGATGCCAGAAGCCTGGTTTGGGGTTTTAGTTGGTGGCACATTAGTCTAGAGTGTTACAGCTTACTCTCCTCTGACCTTGATGCCAGAGACATGGCAAGCCAGTGGACTCTCCCCAACCCCGTTTGGGAAAGTTGGTTACCTTAAATATTTTTATTATTCTCTCGCTTCGAAAGAGAAAAGTTCCCAAAAGCAGAGTGCATCTCCCTAGAGCACGAGAATCTATTTTCTCTTTCCTAGGAGAAAGAGGAGCTTACCAGCATTTAGAAGAATCTAGGAGCTTACCAAAAAAAAGCAAAAGAAAAAAAAATACAACAATTTAAAAACATGTAAATAAAATAAGTCATCAGACCATCATTAAACACTACGAAACCATAGCTCAGGGAAAAATCTTTTGCCTTACAGATATTAAAGCCATAAAACAACAAAAAGGCACCAGAAACTACAGTGAGTCGATATAAAAAGGTATCCATTCAGTAGACTGAAAGAAAGCAGCTAGTCCAGTGAGTCTCATGGCTCCCATGGTGTGACCTGAACCTGATCCGAGTCCAGCAATAACCGTTACACCACAATGGCTTCACCAGTGACACTTCTCAGAAGTATCCTTTAAGAAAAGGCTAGCTCAGACCTGGGTTTGACTTAGGCTCATGGTACTAAAACCTTAAATTATGGCCAGGCATTCCATTGGATAAACCTAAAATATGTGTGTCTGTGTTTCTAAATTAAATGCCTTAATAAATTTACTACAGTGTGCTGAGGTTGAGATGATGGAGGGTATCATCAAGAGGAGAAGGCACAGTGTGATTAGTGGCATTTCAAGAGTTATAAAAATACTTTGCATTCTTTTAGAGAGTACATGAAGGCTTGGAATCTGAACGCTGTGTGAATCATGCATTAATACAATTAATACTATGTGCCTCGTGTGTTGCCTCACTATTTACTTTGGCTTATGAGTGCTTGACTCCCTTAATCCAGTCAAACTCCTTAATAAGAGAACAACACTGTTGCTTGCTTTAGATATGCTGGTATGATTATCTCCCAAATCAAGGGTTGGCGTTCTTTCCTTAGGCCTTGCTGCGGGTCTACAGTTTCTTGTTTTGTTTTTTTCCACTGTGAGGGAAAACATGCGAGGGGAGAAGAATAAAGAGATTTTTGATTAATGAGGAATGTGGAGGAGGAAGGGGAGCGATAAGCATATACTGTACTTTTGTAGGAAGCAGGAAGGCCTCTGTTATCAGATGCATTCTCTTGATGGAATAGAATCACTTAACTCAAACTTAACTCACTTAACTTGTGGATTGAGGCAGAAGTAAACAAATTCATTAGATTGTCCTTGGGGTTTTTTTCCAAGTTGTGAGGCCATGGTCTGGAATAGTTTCTTTCTGACGTTTCGCCTTCATCTGTGGCTGGCATCCTCAGATAATGGTTGGGTAGGTGTGTATGTGGAGTTTATGTGGTGTGAACCCCTTTTGGGGAGGATATGTAACCTTGTGTAACTTTGTGTAATTTCACAGTCTGGGGGGGGGGAACCAAGGAAAATTTATGGATGCTGGCCATGAAAGCCTTCGACTTCACAAATTCATTAGATTGCTCTACAAAGAAGATAAAGTCAAATATGTCTCACTGTTATGATCAACCTTGACAAACAACTTAGCAATAAACACACTTTCTGCTGTCGCACCCACCCCTTATCCTGTCCTGGCATGATTGTTTGTTCCAACAAATAGATTTCCTAAACAATTGCTTATTATATGAAGACACTGTATCCTGTGATACTGATATTTCAAAACTTTGCTTATAAAATGTTCTGGCAACAAATGCTGCCCTTACTTTGATGCTTACAGTCAACATTGCTCACAGGAAAGCTAGTGGTGAAACTCCCATGGATTTGACTACAGACGTAGCTTTGTTCTCAAATATTTATATATATCTCAGACACTTACATTTCTGTCTACCTGTGCTGAGTTTAAGGATAAATTAAAGAGTCTTCTTTGAGTTCTAATTTTGTCCTCTCCTCACATCTTTATGTCAAAATGTCTTTAAAAGTAGCATTGCAACAGGCTGATGAAAAGGAATGTGAGTGAAAGCAGAGGGAATCAATGCAAAGCAGGCAAGTTAATGTCCACCCAGGTTCAGGAACAAGTTATCTGTCATCTTATCTAATCATCCCTTTCCTTTCTATATAAGGAATGAGTGCCTTCTTGTTTTTCTTGTTTGTATCCAGGTTTTGCTGGCAAAGTTGCCACAGTAGCTACGTGTGGGATGTGGATCGGCTGTAACCTCCAACCAGAAGGTTAAAGCCTGGCATAGACTTTACCAGCATGCATGCCAACAAACAGGGCATCTGCTCATGTTATTTTCACCTATGCATATAGAAATGTAATGTGTACTTATGGTAGTCATCAGTACACATTATTTATTACTGTTTGTTTAGAAAATGTATACCCTGCCTTTCAGCTGTAGTCCAAATACTTTGGACTTTTTGAAACAATTAAAATAGATATCCAAACACAAACTGTACATTATAAAACTTTTAAAAAACAGAGAGAGAATCAACAGGCAAAAACCTTTAAAATACGGACGCCAGTGTATTAAACCTACTCAACCTAACAGACAAAAACATAAGCTTCTTGGAAACAGATGATGGAAGATCAAGAAAAAGATGGCTTGCTGAATGTCTTTGAGGGGAAAAATCCATATTGGGTACAGCAATAAAGATTACAGTAGGTCCCCCGTATTGGCTGATTCATTATCCGCTGATTCAATTATCCGCGGTTTCAGTTTCAGCACAGCTACCATAGAGTCTTCCTAGAAAATATATCCTCTCTAGCCATTTTCTATGTCCTCCAAGGTAACTCTATGGTATTTTAAACCGGAGGTCCCATTACTTTCAATGGTGTTCACTATTATCCACGGATTTCATTATCCACAGTGGGGTCTGGAACCACTCCCCCGTGGATATGGGGGTCCTACTGTACCCTCTTCTGTGTACCATTGAATAAACTGAATGAGGGCCAATAAAGTGAAGCTCAGAATAGACAAGACAGAGGTATTGTAAATGTGTGGTTTACACATTTACCAGGTGAGTGATGTTCACACTGTTATTGGAGGAATTATATTCCCACTATAGGATCAGTTTTATAAGCTTGAGAATGCTTGAAGATCCATTTTATTATGAGAGACACAAGTGCATCTCAATCTATCTGATGTGAGGGACCAGCAATTTCCTTCCCAATATACCAGGGACTGGCACTGGTCCATGGACCACCACTTTGAATAGCACTGCTCTGTGGCATGGGGACCTTTTACAATAATAATAATAATAATAAATAAAATTTATTTCTATCCCACCCCTCTGCAACACAATCGGGGCGGCTTACATCATAAAAATCCCATAATTACATTAATACCCTAACCCACCCACCCCTTAAAACAATATTAAATTTAAAAGATTTTAAAAAATTAGCACATACCTCCTTAATGATTGTGTTTTCTACAGGGCTTCCGCACAGTCCTAATTTGGACTTTTCTGCCATCATATTTCTAAGGCACATCCTAGGTCATTGCGACCTCCAACTGACCTTTGGTTTGCCCCAGCCAACCTGACCCTGAAAAGTGTCCAGTATTTCCAATTATGAGATATTGTGGGGAGGGGGCTATAGGGCATACTAACAGGGCTTGAAAGCATTTTGTGGTAGTGCGCATGGGCTAACCTCCACTGACAAGAACCTAAGGAAAGCAAATATGTGTCTCTTTCAATGTTCAAAGATATGATTTATACCCCACCTCATTGTTTCTTCTATATATGAGTCCTCCTTCCACATTCCACTGTGTATCATCAAAATAGGCATTTTCTAATAAACTATGAGTTGAGTTTTATTTATTTTTTATTTATTTTTTTCTTCTTCAGAAAAAGAAACAGACAGAAGAAGAAAAAGATCAAGAGCTTTCCCCAGAGGAGAAGAGAACACTGGAAAGAAAGCTGAAAAAAGAGCGAAAGAAGGAGGAAAGGAAATTAATGCGAGAAGCAGGGATCATCACTAAGAAAAAAGTACCTAAGAAACCATCCAGTTTGGAGTTGGCATTAAACTATTTAACTACGTAAGTTAAAAAGCACTGAGAAGACCCCTCAAGAGAAATGAACATAATATATTGTTGGTTTAGATTCTAAGGTATAGAATTTATCATACTCCCATTTTCAGTCCCAGAGCACCACATGGAAATAAAAATTATTTCATTGGGATTTATTTCCAGGTAGGAAACTTTAGGATCAGATTTATGTGGAGCTTATCTTAATAGGCTGGATAAAATACAGGTTCCTAGCATCAGCACTCCAAAACCTTCCTGAATTGGCATGGGGTTGATGCAAGTGGGGCTTTCTAACAACCTTTTCAATGAGCTAAACTGATATAAAATGTAATTAAAGCCCTCTGAAGTTTATGCAACTTTTTGTATAGGTCTTTGTACTTAAAAAGCCTCTCTCACACAGGACTTCTATCCCTGCCAGCATCTGCTTATATCACACTTTTCTTCTGTCATGGAACTCAGGGAACTCAGACTGTCATACCCAGGATTCCCAAGCTGTCCCCCACTGTGGCATTTACCAGACACAGACCTGCTTAGCCTCAGTATGGTAGTTGCATCATCTACCTTTGGACTGTGAAGTCAAATGTGAACCCTGTTTAGCAGGAACTGTGGCCAAGGTCAGTTCTCTCCCAGGATATGGTGCAAATAAGAGGCAGGACTGTGCATTCCTGAGATTAACTCCCAGTCTCTTAACCATAGTTAAGAGAAAATCAATATTATATATGTGCAACAATGTGGACATATAAAGCAAGGGAGCCCCATTATATTCAGGTCCAGTTCCCTCCCAGGAAAGTAGGAAATTCTTTTTGAGCCCTAAAGTGAAGCTTTCCAAGAAAACAAGAAGTTGGAAACTCTGCACTACATTTTGTAGTCCCATAGCACAAAATGGTCATAAACCATTTTGTGCTGTAAACTTGGCAACACACATTTTATATATTCCCACAACAACTGTGTACAATATAGATTGTATTTTCTAAGTCTCTTTAAGGCAGACAGGTCATTTTTTTTCTTTGCATAATGAAACTGTGTGAAGTGACTTGAAAATTGTGCAGCTTGGTTTGAGACAAAATATTGTGTGACATTTGGTTGGTATAAAAAATCTCCACTAAACAGCATTTTTTAAAAGCTGGTGTGGAACAAAGCCTTATATTTGCATACCGGGGTTTTATAATTATATGCCAGAGAAAGTGAGTGGTTCCAGATTTCAAATAATTATTTACTATAATTACTATATGTGTGTGTAGGGCTTAAAATTTCATCATGAGGGCTGAGAAGAGAGGGACCTTGGTTAAAGTAAAAAGGTTCTACATAGTTGGCTACAGCCAATTATGGGATCCAGATAAACACAAAGGTAGTGTTTATTTTTTCCAAACAGGGACCCACTCTGTACTCTTAAAATCCAGCATGTTACAAAATATAAGTTACCATCTGAAATAGCTCCAGTTCCTCAACTCCACCAGTGCATAGAGCATAATCTTCAAACAGTCTGAATGGTCACTGTCAACTTTTCATTGCGGAGGGAGGAAATTAATTGCATTCCAGTCTGGGGGACTTTTTTTTTTTTTTTTTTTTGACATTGTCCTCATAGTGGAATGATTGCGGAATAACAGCTATATTCTCAATATGAAGAACGGCTGGGATTCGTCACCCTTGTTTTGAAGTGCTCTTGGATGGGCGATTATCTTCCATATGCTCTGGAATATATTTTAGTGGTTATTATTGCAGTAATATAGTTGGAAAACCAAGGGAATAAACTTTGGTTTCTTTCGGTCAATGTAGTTAGTGATTAACTGACCTTCATATTGCCCAGTGAACTTCATGGCTGAACAGGAGATTTGAATCCTGGTTCACAGATTCATGACCTGGTTGTAAGCCTCTGGAAGCATCTAGCTAGCTAGCTGCAGTTGACAACAGGGTGTAAGCCTGGAAGGACATTTAGTCTGATCTAACAAGGCAGTTCTTATATTCTAAGGTAATATGAGAAGATTTAGTTCTGTCTGAAAGCAGGTATCCATAATGTATATTCAGCAGCCACAAACCTTTGGAAATGACATTTTGGTTTTATGACCCAGAAAGATCTGTATAATTCAGTAACCACATTAAGCTTCTTATAGATCCTATTCAGATTGTTATGGATGGAGAGGATTGTGGGAGAATTACTGCTCAGACATCCTACCAGACAGTGTGCTTTTCTTTGATGTGACAACAGTCTGCTGCTGTAGTGAGCATTATTGACCAATCTTCAGTTGATGCAGCTAACTGCACTAATATAGCTAGAAGGAGATCTGTAAAGTTGTGAAGTTTGGAAACTCCTAGATAGTAATGCTTCTATAAATTCTACAATTCATAAAGACCCAAAGGGGCAAAGGTAATGTTTTGAATACTGAAATGCGAAAAACAGAAGTATAGAAGTAGAAAGATTTGAATTTCAGCTGTCATGGTTTCCCTCAGTGACTCCTGGGAACTGTAGTTTGCTGTAGCAACTGAGTATTCGGATAGAGACCCCCTAATCTTCTTCACATGCCAAGGATTCCCTGGGGGAGAGGGAATGTGTGTTAAATCAGCTTATGTCATTTCAGTCAAAGCAGATGAACCATCAGAGAAAATGTTGAGAATCCTTTTCAACAGACATTAAACAGGAAATCACTCATAACCTAATGGGATACTCATTATAAATTTCCATGGTTGATGGAAACACCTTAAAGTGACTTCTGATGGTAATAACACCTTGTAATTGAAGGAGTGTGAATACCTATGCTAAAAAGAGCAGATCAACTCAGGCATGTGCAAAGTTTATTAAAAGGATGCCGCCTCATTAAATTTTTGAAAAGTCAATGATGTCATGCACCATCTCTGAATAAAAAAAGAAGCCAATTAGAACCTGTGTTTTGGTTTAGCTAATGGTAAAATAGGCATAATATGGTAGGTTCATTTGCACAGTATTGTCATACCAGATACTGCTAACAATTGCTTGTGTTCAGCTGTTTTTCAAGCAGAAATATTTTGCTGCAGGTTTATTCTGGTATTATAATCATTGTGTCAACGTCCTGATTCTTCTCTTGAAGGCAACTTGATGTTAAGGTGGGCTGGAATTAAGGGGAGGGGGAAGACCCACCCTAGAAGTATTGGGATGGGGAGAACCCTCTCAAATTCCAACAATTTATTTAAATTTGCCTTCTTTTATTTGTGAAGAATGATGGCAATCTTAAGAGAACAGGCCCTTCTGAGACTTCTTGACAGTCAGTTGTGGGTGGAATTATAAGAATCTCCTTTGAGAAGCAAGAAAGTTAATATTTCTGCTTCTGATCTTGAAGAAGCCAGAAAATGCTGTGTTCACATTTTAAACAGGGGAGGAAAAAAGAGAAGGATTGTCCCCACCACCACCATCTTGGGTTTATCAAATGTTCTGCTTACCCTTTTATTTTGTTTGGTGGATCCAGATTCCTCTATTGGCCTTTTTTTTTTTTTTTTTTTACATCAGCAGGTAAGGTAAGAGTGGGGGACAGGTTTGAAGCAGCAAACAAAAACCAATACCTTACCTGGAAGAAAGACAGTTATTGATCACCCAGGCTACCTGTGTATGTCAGCCTTCAAGTTACCCGTGGATTTATGGTGACCCCATGAATTTCATAGGATTTTCTCAGGCAAGGAATACTCAGAGGTGGTTTTTCCAGTTCCTTTCTCTGACATACAGGGATTTGTTGGCCAATTGTGCTACTTTATAATCTCAGGTGAGAATCACTAGACAGAGCCAGAAGAAGTCAGCATTCAAGGTTTTTTCCTTCTTCCTAAAGGTTTTCTCAGCCGAAGAAGGGGGGAAATTAAAAGGAAAAGGTAATCACTTCTTCGGTTCCATTTAGTTCATACTCTCCTTCCCCAAAAAGTGATTCCATGGTATTTAATAACTACCACCATTTACAATTCACATTTTTTTAAAAAAAAAGAGCATACAAAGGCCATGATCCAGTGATCTGCTTTGGTGTCCAAATTGGGACTTCTCTGCTTCCTCCTTCCTTTACATCCTTTGGGGAGATGAAAATCCTACTTCAGGTGATTTCCCCAGCCCTCCAGGGCAGGTTTTTGAGCTGCACAGGAGGCTGCAGGTGGAAAGGGGGGGGGTCCTAGTAGAAGAAGTGAGATCCAGTGGCATTACTGGAGGTTTTTGTATATATTGTAAGCCACTTTGAGTTGCACTCAGGAGAAAAGCAGGATTCCAAATGAACAAATCAAATCAATACTACCATGATCCACTGGATCCTTGTCTGTATTTTAGTATGCCAACAATAAAAGAACCAGCAGCAATATTCAAGAAGGCTGAGTCTGGCACTTAAAAACAGTAATAGTGTTGTTGCCAGGTTTGCCTTTTTCACAATGAAAGTCTTGATTTGTAGATAGTATTTTCTATACATGCAAAAATGCTTTTTGTTGTTTTTAGTATTGGAGCAATATTTGTCTATTTCTATCCATGCATCAAAAGTTAGGGAGTTTCCCATTTCCTGAAGAATTATACAGTCACTGCCTATGAAGTAATCAGAAACATTTCCATTGGCTTTTCTGCTGGAAATGTTATGCTTGTAGTGATCAAACAAGGCATAGTGTACATGTGAGTGTGTGCCTGTAATGCTAAGCTGCTAAGGTAAACATGCATATAGCCCAAAGGAACCTGTTTGCTCTGTCTCCTAAAGCGATTATAACTATAAGTCACTCTGCCTGATATGCATGTTGTGTGTCATAGCTTTTAGGCCCTATACAGATATCTTTTGGAGTGTGTCCTATTGAAGGACTTACTTGTTACAACTAGGTGCTTATCGGATTGCACTTGACAAAGCAGGAGGTCCTCAATTCAGAACTCTCTTTTACCACAAACTCATTAGGCAAACACTTTCAGCCTCCAGCCCTAGTTTGCAAGGTGAGAATTATGAACTTGAGAAGGTTTATGTATTATTGGGGCATTGTCCTGCTCCATCAGATATTCCATCGTCTGCTCCAGGCCATCACTCAGGCAAGGGGTATGTGTGTATGTGGTACAATGTGAGGCAGGTAATAGTAATAATAATAATAATAGTAATAATAATAATTTATTTCTATCCCACCCCTCTGCAATGCAATCGGCGTGGCTTACAATGTAAAAACTCCATAATTACAGTACCCTAGCCCACCCACCCCTTAAAATAATATTACATTATAAAGGATTAAAAACATACAATAATTAAAAATATATTAAATTAGAAAATAAAAATAAAACATACAATAATTTTTTTAAAAAAATCCAATTGCAGCTCAGAGGGAAGGACAGCTGAGTCTTGGGCCAGGATAGCTATTCAGGAAAGGCCGGCTGGAAAAGATCCGTCTTGACAGCTTTTTTTAAACTGTCTAAGGTGGTAATAAGACTGGTCTCGTCCGGCAGGCCATTCCATAATGTGGGAGCAGTAGCAAAGAAGGCCCTCTGGGAGGTCACCGACAGCCTTGTTTTCATAGATTGTAACAGATTCCTCCCAGAGGACCGAAGTGCGCGGGGGGGATCATATGGGATGAGGCGGTCCCGGAGATAAGTTGGACCCAAGCCATGTAGGGCTTTAAAGGTTATAACCAACACCTTGTACTGTGCCCGGAAACTAATAGGCAGCCAGTGGAGAGCTTTTAACACAGGTGTTATGTGCTCTCTTCTGGAACACCAGAAATCCACCTGGCTGCCATGTTCTGGACTAGTTGAAGTTTCCGAATCAAGCACAGGGGTAGCCCCATGTAGAGTGCATTACAGAAGTCGAGACAAGGGGTTACCAGTGCATGTACCACAGTTTCGAGGTCCCTGGTTTCCAGGAAAGGGCGCAGCTGGCGTATCAGCCAAAGTTGATAACAAGCACTCCTGACCATCGCATTTACCTGATTAAACATCTGGAGCAATGGGTCCAGGAGCACCCCCAGACTGTGGACACAGTCCTTGGAGGAGAGTGTGATTCCATCCAGGACTGGAAGTTGTATTCCCAGACCTGGTTTCGGGCCTGTAACTGTTAGTACCTCCGTTTTGTCTGGATTCAGTCTCAATTTGTTTTTCCTCATCCAGTCCATTACTGCTTTTAGACAATCATTAAGAGCAGAGACACCATCTGAAGTCGAAACTGACAACCGAGACATGGAGAAGTATATCTGGGTGTCATCAGCATACTGATGACACCGCACGCCATGCCTCTGAATGACCTCTCCCAGTGGCTTCATATAGATGTTAAATAGCATCGGGGACAGAATGATGTTAAATAGCATTGGGGACACCCTGAGGAACGCCACAGTTAAGTGATGACAGCAGTCCCAGGAAAGAACAATCTTGCCACTAACCTACAATCAGGTTGCCATAGCACTAACCAGGAGCAACTGGGAGGGATTTAAAACCAGACCAGGAGAGTCTTCCTGGAACTTCCACCCCCTCAAGTGCTGTATCAGATTGTAAGAGGGCCAGCAACCTTCTTTCATGGGTATCGGTTTCTTCTGAGAAGTCAAGGTTGGAAGAGCTAGTTGAGGGTTGCTCCTCAGAATTTTCAAGGCATCCAAGGTCGTCTTCTTGGTATCAGCAGGCAGTGGCATACCTGACGATCGTGTGATTGGGACAGAGGATCTTGGACAGTGGACCCTGTTTCAGAAAGACCAAGGAGCGCTTTTTGTGACTCCTTTGAGTGCCTGTTGAGGCTTCAGTCTCTCAGAGCTCCTCTTCCTGGAACATGACAGGCAGTAGTATATCTGTCTTGTGTCTTGAAGTCACCTGTTGACTTATGGTGACCCCATAAGATTCTTTAAGGCAAGGAATACTCAGAGGTGGTTTGCCATTGCCTTCTTCAGAAATATAGCCTACAGTATGGGGTATTGATTGGCAGTCTCCCATCCAAGTACTAACCAGGGCTGATACTGCTTAGCTTCCAAAATATCTCTTGCCTTCAAGGTATTAGGGCCTCTTAGGCAGTATGTGCAAAGTGGTTGATCACAATAAACAGTGACAAATCAACACAACCAGAAAAGAAAACAAAAGATAACACAGTCAAGCAAGCATCACAAACACTGATTTTAAATATGTGTATTTTGCACCTTCAAGTCATTTCTGACTTATGGTGCACCTAAGGCGAATCTATCACAGAGTTTTCTTGGCAAGATTTGTTCAGATGGGGTTTGCCTTTGCCTTCCTCTGAGGCTGAGAGAGTGTGACTTGGCCAAGGTCACCTAGTAGGTTTTCATGGTCAAGCAAGGATTCAAACCCTGGTCTCCGGAATTGTAGTCTAGTGCTTAAACCACTACACCGCACTGGGTCTCTCAATTTTAAATATAGTTCTATCTAAAAATGGTTACCTGATAAGGGCATAATAATCTTATAAAGGGGAGATCCAAAATGTTTGTTGACATGATAGTGAAACACATTTTAATCTTGCTAATTATTGAAGAAATAAAAGGAGTAGAAACTGTAGTAGACATGTCTTTTTTCCAGTTCCCCTCTAGCTCTTTAGATTTGTCAAGTTGACCCAAACAGCATCAGAATGAGAGTTTTTTCAGTATTTTCCATGTTCTTGTAGTTTATCGTTGTGCAGCCCAGCAATATAGCAATAAGTTCTTTATGTGAAACATTTGCATTTCCCCATTCAAAAATGGTTAACAATAACATCCTTCTGGGATGTAGCTCTTGATGAGTTATTTTCTTCAAAAAATTAAATTACTCTACTCGGGGGGAAAAACTACCACTTCCAGGCAATGCAACCACATTTGATCTGTTATGCCAAATAGAGTGTCCCAAATGCATAGTGCTTTAAAAACTGCACAACACTACATAAATGCTAAGTGTTACTATTGTTGTATTTTAGAAAACTCCAGTTATCTTTTAATTTTAACTGGCTCATTTATGCAGTTTAGTGCCATTTTACATTAGTTCTATCTGGAATGGCTTTTTCTGTTCAAGGATCATCTTCAAAAGTGATCTGAGTGCAAGGAAGTCAGTAGTCTCAGCTGAAATATTCTTTATCATCTTTGGCTGTGTAAAACACATGTCAGAGACAGAAGTTGCTGGAGCTAGAACGCAAGGGTAAAAATGCTTGCATATTAGGCTATGTCATGGGAAAAGGCAAAATGTGGCCCAAGGTAGCACACGTAACATCTGTGGGTAGCTGGCATTTTCCAAATGCCCATTTTTGCCCATGATTAAATGGTTCTTTTCCAAATTTGCACCATATTGTTGTTACAATTGTATCCCATAAGGCGCCTTACAATGTAAGCCAAATACAGTACTGAAATACAATAAAGTCACAGTTAAGCCATGAAACAGCTTTTGACATTGGGATCACTGAGATCCCCAAAGAGCCAGGGCTGTTAATAGGATATATGGATCCCAGAATGCCTGTAAGTGAATGGGTTAATTCTCTTGTCTCCAGAAGTGCAAAGACTAACTGACAGTACATTCCAGAGAACAATGTTTATAGGGCATTTGTCACTCATATATATTTAAGAAACACACATGCTGTACAGTACTGCCATATCTGATTGTAAATTCAAATCAGGTAACCCAGAAATGTAATGTGGTTAAAGAGAGGCATCTAAAGAGCAATAACCAGCCCTTTCGCCAGCGTACCAAACAAACATCCCTTCATAGCGGAAAAGAGGAAAGGGGCCAATGTTTACAGATTTTTAATAGACCCAAAGAAAATATTCTTGATGATTCCATGACCACATAATACAGTAAATAAATACTGCAGTGAACAGAGTACTTCATTTAAAAAGACTACTTGAATGAGTCTCCTCAAATCTAGATATGAGTAAGGCTGGCAGTGTTTTAGAGAAAAGGCACCACAACTAAAAAAGCCCTGCTTCTTGTAGCCATCAAGTGAGCCTTTGAAGCCTGAGATATCCTTAAACCCATCCTTCAGACTCCTGCTTTGGGCATTCACCTGCCTCAAAGCTTTTAATCTAAATTAAGAATGGCATATCCATGAGGAAACAAAGGGGTTGTCTAGATGATGAAAATACTCCTCGTAGAGTGAGAGTAGAATACAGTCAGTCCCAACACACTGCAAACAAGATTCATGGTATTCGGAAGGAGGGGGGCTAAAAACTCCACAAACCAGACGGTAAAAGGGTTTGCGGTGTCCCCCAAAGTTTTCTGGAAAATGTACATGGATGTACATTTTTGTACATGTGGACATCAAAATGTGCAGCGATGCGCATTTTCGCTCCATTCCATTTGAATAGATGTGCATGCATGCAAATTGGTGAAAAAATGGTGGAGACAAAACACTGTCGCTGCAAATGGGCAAAAAATGCACACCTACTTGCAGTATACCATCGTGTGTAGACTGGCCCAAAGACATGAGTGTGGTCATTCCCTCCACAATCACATGTTTAATTCAAACCAGAGTCCTATCCCTAGCTTTCCACTATTGTTAATGCATGAAGGGGGTAGAGATCCACAGTATGTGTGTATATGTGTGTGTACACACACACATACATACATACATACATACATACACACACACAAACACCCGAGTGTTTTCAGGCATATGAAAGCAATGATGATAACTCAGCTCTTACAGTCCTAAGCTCTATTTTGCAGAACCATATCCATTCCCACTCATTCAAAACCACTCCCACTACTATTTTATACCTGGTTCTGGCTGGTCTGTCTTGAGGTTCTGTTAAAGAACAAAGTAAATCCCAATTGTCTGACCTCCTTAGAGTGCACACCAGAGCAAGGACAACAGGGAGAACAAGTAGATCTTACCAATGTAAGTTAACACTGCATGTTTATCTCCTACTTTTCTTTTGTGGAACCCAAACCACTTTACAATCTGAGCATCCTCTGGATCCTGCTGGAAGAGAGAATTTCTGTAGTAGACAAGTCTCAGTGTGGAAAAGGTTCACTCAAGGTTCACTCCTACTTCGTAGGTAGCTCAGGTTCTTAGGTTCTCAGATAGCTGACTTCTCCCTTAACAAGCCTCCTTCCTGCTTGAGGCAATCCTTGCAATCTTATCCTAGGGTTTTCTTGGTCAGATTGATTCAGAAGAGGTTTGCTTTTGCCTCTCTCTGAGGCTGAGACTTTCCCCAGGTCACTCAAACCACTACACCATGCTGCCTCTCCCTCGGATAGAGTTTATGTGAAAGTCCCATGTGATGGTACGAATTTCACAGAGTTTCTTTACAAATTGTTTAAATTATGAATCCACAATTAGTCCACAATAAAAATGGAATGTGAATAAGCCACACACACCCCAGAGGGGAGGGATGCTTTCAATTTAGTTAAAAGGAATAGCTATTTGTTGTAATTAAGAAGGAATTTGTTGTGAGGGGGGAGGGATTGAAAAGGTGGGATGTGGTCCAAGCAGGTTATTTAAAGTAACTTGAGAAGCTGATGATGTGGCAATTATTCTTTACTAACACATAGTTGAGGCATGTGTTTTAAAAAGCTGTTCCTGGGTATTTGGACAAATGATCCCAGTTCATTCAGTGGGACTGTCCTGTCACTGGAGTATATGAACAATTTGCAGATTCTCTTTTGAAGTGAGAGGTTTAAGCTTATGGTGGGCTATGCTTTATAGTATCCAAAATCTGATCTGTTGAGATTGTCACCTCTTCCAAGGATCAACAAGGTTTTAGTGCAGCATAGCAAGGACGAAGCAGAAGCTGGAGCAACCTGATTATTTGGAACAGCGTGTGGACCTCCAAGGTTGTTTTTGCATCCCTCAACCCCTCCAGGCTCCCCACACCACTCTTTCTCTGGCAAAAAGGGGGGAAAGGAAAAGAAAAGAAAAAGAATTGTCTTTCCTTGAAGCTTCCCAGAGCGGGGATTCATCTTTTAAATAGGTTGTAGGACCCCTCTGAGGAGCCAGTGTGTTGGACTATGACTCTGGAGAGCAGGGTTCAAATCCCCTCTCAGACATGAAAACCCACTGGGTGACCTTGGGCAAGTCACACTCTCTCAGCTTCAGAGGAAGGCAAAGGCAAACCCCCTCTGAACAAATCTTGCCAAGAAAACCCAGTGATAGGGTCACCTTAGGGTTGCCATAAGTCGGAAATGACTTGAAGGGACTTGAAGGCACACAACAATAATAAGGACACCTCTGCAATGATTTTGGGGGAAAAATGTTTGCAAAACCAGAAGTGGACTTCCATTTTCTTTGGGGTTTTTTGGCATTTTTGGCAGTCCATGAGACTCCTGGAGGTCCTGGAGGCAGAAAATTAGCTGCTGGACCTGCTGCAGTTTTGGTCACTACTGATCTAAAGCCTTTTATTGTTTTATTCATTTATATCCCACCTTTCTCCCAATAATGAAACTCAAGGTGGCTAATGTCATATTTGAAAACAATACAGATTAAAAATTATACCAGAACGTCAATAAAAGTATAAGTATTAAAGTTATTTTAAAAAACAATTAATTTATAAAGTTAAAAACATTAAAATTCTTTAAATGACTATACAAACCTTAAAAAACAACCTTTTAACCTAAGCATAAAAATGTTGCCGTTCAGGTGTCAATGTTTAGCTGATTAATTACTTTAATTTATTGAAACATCTTGATGAACAAATAGGTGCCCCTCCTCAATAATTGATCAGCAGTTGATATGATGCAAGTGTGAGAAATCAAGCCAACGGGCAGGGCTGCTATACCTGCACGGCTTCTATTCTCCAGATACATCTTAATGGCCGTATGCCCTTTATTGATTTCACAAATCAAACAATGGTTGCCGTTTCCTCCAGTCCGCAGCGGCCTCTAGCTCCAAAAGGTCACCCTAGTAAGTGCTGAGGCACAATGGGCTCCCCACTCCTCCAAGCCCAGGTTACAAGTATTTAAAAAACTGTAGAAGACATACATAATCTGGAAAGAGGCATTCTGTATGAAAAGAGAGAATGCCTCTTCTAATGAATAGAGTGTCCTCCCTTTATGTATCCGTGTCATAGCAAGAATATAGTAATAGTAGAACTAAATTTTTGCATTACTAAATATTTCTGATCCCAAGGAACTTTACAGTTTCCCTAGGACAACACAGAAATACAGCTTTCCTCCACCTGCTCCCACACCAAAGGAAAGATACAGACAAAAATTGCCTCTGTGTGTCACCATTTTTAAAGGGTGTGGTGCTTTATATGGGGTGGAATGTGTGTTAAAATCTGGAATTAGCTTGTTTTGATTTCCATGCCCTGGTTCTGTCCCAGCTAGCATGCTGTCTTGATTATTATTGTTTTTTGCTTGAGTCATGGAAATTTATCTAATGTTGTTTGGTTACATTTATATAATACATTGTATTCAAAAACATGGCAAGAATTTATGTGACAGATCCAAAAGACCCACATTGAGAAGAATCTGGATTTAATTTTGTAAAGCTAACTGAGTCTCAGCAGGTGTGTGTAACAATCCACTTCTATCAAAATTTTGGAATCCCTGTGGGACAGCGTTTTCTGCTGCTGAGAACATAATCTCTTCTGGTTCTGCTGACCTTTCTTAATTTAAGATAGTCACTGGGGAGTTTCTTTTAAAAGATTCCAATTTATTACACTTGAATCTATCAAATTTGTGTTAATGCTAGTTTCAACAGAACTTTTGTTCCTAAATAAGAGATGATATGTGAGTTAAATCTACAGCTGTAAATCAAAATGCATCAGTTCTGCATGCTGCAAAATAAGGTAGCTGCAAAATAATTCCATACATGATGCTTTAAAAAAATAGTTCAGGTTAGTAATCTCCATTTTCAGTAGGAAACTATACTGAAAGATAAAGTACTATCAGGATCAATCCTAATTGTCTTTAAGAGGAGGAAGCTAGTCAGGAATTATGGACAAAGCTTTATTTAATTTAAATGGCTGAATTGCACCATTTGTAAAACTTAATTAGAGGTATTTATAAAGGAGAATTGTGGCAAGGAATCCATTTCTAGGGGTAGATGCTGCCTGTTCAAATTACTGCTTCCCTGCTGTGACACCCTGGCTATGGAATTCTTTCCCCTTGGAGGCCCGATTGGCACTGGCCCTAGCTTTCATTTGGCACCAAGTAAAAGTACTGTATAGCTTTTTATTACAGCAGCAGCAGCAGCAACAAAGCTCTCTTTTAGCTTGTATATATTATATACAACCAGCTACCACTTCAGAAGTAAAATAGCATTCTGCAGAACCAATATCAGTAGGGACTGGCATTGCCCAGCCAAAATCCCAGCCTGGACAGAGCCCTTCATAAGCCTCTTATGATTTGTCTTGTCATGCAGTTGTGTACAGAACTGTAGGTTGCTGGTTCTACTCATGACAGCTACTGATACCTCTCTGGCTTTTCTTCGCAAACGAAGATTCAGGAAAAACTCATCCCGCACTTTCTGCAAGCGCGCTGATGACTAAAAAGGCCAATCCGAAATAAACAAGTCTGGTTGCAGAAAGCACAGCAGAAGGTCTCCTTGGGTGATAGCTCTGCCCACCAAAACTGGCTTTAAATTTACATTATCAAATAGAAGTCCCACCATCACCACAGAATAAACTACTTTTGAAACAGATTGTGAGCTCTACAAGCATTGTTGTTGCATGGTGTGTGAGTCGATGAGCTTACTGCTCAGAGAAAAATAAAGATCATAGTCCAACCTGCTGCAGTGAAAAGCTAATCCACTTAACCACTTCACAGTCATAAGTAAGTGTCTCATTTAAAAAACAACAACACAAGCAAATGCAATTTTTCCTTGCTATTTGCAGCCAGGATTAATGCTGTCATTCTCAAGTATTCCATTATTTTGAAGATGGTGAAGGGAGAAGTTAAAGTACAGATCTGAAAGGCTGTTTCAGTACTGGAGATGCTGAGTGATTGAAGTTCTGTATCCTGCCATTATGTCTGTGTGAAGCAAGGCTATCACAATATTTACCCAGTCATACACTGTGTTTGGGGGTAGTGATGGGATGGGGTACAATACTGAATGGCATCAATTAATGAAAAATCTTATGACCCTCCATTAAAACACACCTGCTGGGTTCAAAGTCGGATGGTGTCCTGTTTCACTTACAGGAGAAATTCATTTTGCAAATTCATATCAAGACTGGGGGCTCAAAAACATTTAGCTTAAATTAAGGCTTATAATAGCAGGTTGAAAAGTGGTACCACAAGAATTACTTTTCCTTTTTTCATATATCTGTGTGGATTTATTTATTTATTTATTTAAATGACCAAGGTTTAAGCAGAAATGTGGCACCTTAAAGTTTTTACTGTGTAATAAGCTTGAGTGGACAAGAGCTTACTTCATTAGGTACATAAACTATTGTCTTCCATTAACCAATATAAATATACCTCAGCATAAAGAAATAAAGGTTAAAATGGGCTATGAAATGCAAGAAGCACACCCTGTAACTTTTGCATCTAAAGCTTGGAGGTGTGTGTGTGTGTGTAATGCAGTGACTATTGACCCCACACAATGAGAGGAGGTAATGCAGTAATTCTAGACTTGCTATATTAATTAACACCTTTGATAGGAGAGGAAACATTTTTGTCATCTCTCAGCCAGATGTTGGTTCGTTAATTGCCTGGTGGTGTTCATTGCTTCGTGGTATGCAGAGGTGCAACCACTGAACCCATTGCAAAATATATTAGATGCAGTATGGAGGACACTCTGCACCAAAAATGAAATTAAAATGGTCAAAATAAAATAAAAATGTTTACCCAAACTCCAGTAATGTGGAATTTTTGTTAGGAAATTATCTGAGAAAAAGATAAACGGGATCTCATCTTGTTGTTATGTACCTTGAAGTCATTCATGACTTATGGTGAACTATCACAGGCTTTTCTTGGCAAGATTTTTTTTTGGGGGGGGGTTACCATTGTCTTCTTCTGAGGCTGAAAGAGTGTGATCTGCCCAAGATCTTCCGGGGCTGAGCAGAGATTCAAATCCTGGTCTCTAGAGTTGTAGTCCAACACTCAAACACTTAAATAGAGGCTGGATGGCCATCTGCTGAGAGAGCTTTGATTGTGTATTCCTGCATGGCAGGAGTTTGGACTAGATGGCCCTTGTGGTCTCTTCCAACTCTATGATTCGGTGATTCAAACCACTACACCACAATGGCTCTCATCTAATTACTTGATTGTGTATTCCTGCATGGCAGGGGGTTGGACTGGATGGCCCTTGAGGTCTCTTCCAACTCTATGATTCTGTGATTCTATATATGCATGCTTATTAGGGACAGTCACCTGCAAGAAAGTGAACTACAACTTTGACCCTACAATTTGACTGTTGTAGCCATTCTTTACATCATCTTTTACTGAAACAATGTGTAATTAAACTCAGGCAGAGATGCAAGTGGGTATTGCTTTTCTCTGTGTCTAACAAATTGGCTTACTGTCATGAATATGCTGGGAACCTACAAGCATTCATAGTAAAGAAGAGTGCCACTATAACGTATCAAATTGGGAGAGAAAGGATGTGTTACCTTATTTCCATCTAACAGCAGAACAGCATGACTTCAGCCTCTACCCTGAGATTAAACGGGTTTGGGGGAGACTCTGCTTTTGGAGATTGTCTTTCCTTTATATAATAGATGGACAACAAGTCCTCTAATAATATGACAGAGGGCATTGGCTGGGTGTAGCCATACGGTTGGACTAGGATGTCGTGAGCACCAATAGCATTTGAAAAGACTGGCAGTGATGTTTTATATATATAATTAGAACATGAATGCACCTGCAGAAGGGAGTTTATGGGTAACAACTGTGGATGGATCAGTCTCCAAAAGATAGCTGGGCTTCATAAATTCATGAAACCAGAGCAGTTGTCTCCTGTTTCTAGCAGAAGTCCCTGTAGCTACTTTGATCATCACTAGCATTCATACACAGCATTTCCTTTCTAAAGCTGAAAGCAACTTGGGTAGAGACTTTCTTGAGCAGGGTTATAATTAATGACCTGTTGTTGGTGTGGAACATATTACTATTACGTATTACTTCCTGAATGAACCTTCCCCTAGAAAACTGGTAAATGCATTTGCAGTGCCTTTTGCAATAAAGTGCATGCTGAAGTGTGAGTAGAAATAAACAGAGGAGAGAAGCTGGCAGATGAGAGTACTGTGTTGGACTGTAGTTCTCCTCATCCTTCACTAATGACTATGCTGTTCTAGGGTTGCTGGGAACGGCAGGCCAACTGTATCTGGAAGTCCAGACATTACCCACCCCCTGGATTAAGAGGAGGTTGTGAAGGGTTTTTTGCATGTAACATAAGAAAATACATCTACAGGCATTGGGCCTTTTAGCACCACCATGCTGGGTCTTTAAAATGTTATGAGAGTATTTGAAAAAGCAAACATTCCACCAAGATGTAACCTGGAGCTTGTCACAGCCTTTCAGAAACCACTTTCTCTTTGAAGACTTGTATGGACTTTAGCCTTGCTACATCTGCTCTTCTGTGCAGTATAAGTGACTCTGAGAATGACAGCAGTGTGGCATCCCTGTCGTTGCATTGTTTTGTTAAACATTTTAAAGATTCTTCCAATGTATGGGGACTCACAGTATTTTTTGTTAACTATATAATAAACAAGTATTCCCTCCCCACTCACCCCTCTTCAGTCTGGTCCATGGGTCCTTTTAATCATAAACATTCTCAGATAAAATATACCAGCTGTAAAACTGAATTAATATTGAAGCTAAGCATCCTGCTGTGAGCATTTCCTCTAGCACATAAAAGTACGTAACAGGTGTTAAATATTTGAGGATAAAGCTCATGTTTGTCTGCCTGATTCCTTCCTGTAAAATAGCTGTTCAATTTACAAATTTAATTCCAGCCAAAAAAAATTAAATACATCCCTTCTTTAATGGCTCTCATTTCCAGTAAAAATAAAATGTTGAATAAGTGAATTTTCTTAGCAATTCATTAAACTTCAGGATATGTAGTAATTACATTAGTTTAATTGACGTTTGTGCTGTGCGCAATACAAGCAGCTCAGGATTTGTTAAGCAGACTTGATGCGAACTTCCTGCCTCTCTGACTAGTCCTTTATTAAACTCAAAAGATGCTTTGAATGTTACAACAGGAGAATTAGTCAACATTTGGCTAACGTGAGATACTGACCTTAAGCTCAGATTTTGCTTCCCATTGGGCCAAGACTTTCCTAAAATATCAGTAAGCGTGGAGTTTGGGAGTGCCTGCACCTGAGGCTTTTTTCATGCAATTGCCCTCCCTAAATCAGTGGGACTGAGAGTGATGCTTTGGGGGCCATTGCTCGTCTCCAAGCCGTTGGCTACTAGTCCCTGGTAGGATTCCAGGAAAGAAAGAAACAGCGGGCACACTGGCTGGGGTAGGGGGGAATAATTGCTAGGCTCCCACATCAGATAGCTGGTCCCTGGCATACTGGAAGAAAACACTTGCCAGTCCCCCATACTAGCCTGAGAAACAGTAGTCTAAATCATTGAATTTGAGGAGCAGGGTCCAGAGAAACTAATCTTTCATTTATTTATTTATCTGCTTCCTTGTTTATTGCTTGTTCTTCTCTGGAGCAGTTCAGATTTTATTAAAAATATAAAATGCAACAACAATAGCAGGAAAAGAATGAATAACAGCAGCAGAATACAGTACAGAACCAAAATGAAACCAGCAGCAGAGAATAAAAGGTTTTCATTATAGCACATAAAACCAGATTAAACTCTGCAGCAGGAAAGTGTGTGGAGATGTAGAATCATTAAAGCAGCTCTTTAAAGTGCCTGTGCAAATAAAAGGGTCTTCCCCTTGGCACCAGCAAGACTATAATGTCAGCATCAGGGGAGGCTCTCTGGGAACGGCTTACCACAGATGGAGTGCCACCACTGAGAAGTCCCCCTCGGGCTTCTCACCTCACTTGATGGTGTCACCTGGAGAAGAGCCTTGGCTTGGTGACTTTAGTGTAGGTTTAGGTCACTGTGGGTGGATCCAGGGATCTAGTTTTTGTGTCCCTAGGACCCTCTCTGACTGCCAAAAATCCCCTGCAACCCTTCTGGTTTTGAAAAACCGGCATTTTTGGTGTTAAAACCTCTAATGCAAGGGGGCCTGCAACCTAGGAGGTTTACAAGAGAGACAGTTTACTTGGCATAGGGGCAGAAACAAGATAGTCTGGGGAGTCTGGAGAGAGGCCAAAAAAAGGCCACAAGAACAAGTTTGGGTGACAGGTTGGGCCCCAGGCTGCTCTTTGCCTACACCTGTCTTCGAGTCTAGTTAGATAAGTATATGAGGAAATGTTCCTTTGGGTAACCCAGTCCCAAACCTTTGGGGATTTTAAAGCCAGCAACCTGGTCATGGAAAAGACTGGCAGCCAATGCAGCTTTGGAAGCATTTGAATAATATGATTGACAGTATACCAGCCATGTTTTGGACCAGTTGAAGCTTCTGGGCAGCTTTTAAAAGCAGCTCGCACCTAATAGGCATTGCAGTAGACCAAATATTGAATAACACACACCCTCTGTGTTCTCCATGTCCTCTCATGTTTTCCTGCTCTGTAACCTAGCTGCCAAAATACTGGATTTAGAGCTGGTATCATTACGTTAATTTAATTTTGTTTTAATGAAATCACAGTTGGGCTATTCCTGGGCTTCAGTTTAAAAGTTGTGAACAGTTCTGTTGCTTGAGTTAATTTATATTTATTTATACAATACATGTGTAGCCTGTTTTTGGGTGATAAAGCAGCTTGCCCCCCAAACAGTGACTTTTCCAGTTGTTGAGGGTAGGACACATGCATTTAACTGTCTACTCAGAAAAGTATGTGTGTTTTTCAAGACCTGCACTAATGCATGTTGCAAAGCTCTAGAGAAGGAATTCCCTAATGAAGGGGCTGTTACTGAGAACTAACTCAGCAGTCAGGTTGTTCTAACTGGCAGAGCCCCCAATAGTAACCTAAACATCCACAAAAGGTCCATAAGGATGAAAGTGCTCTTTTAGGTCATAGTAGGACTCCAGGTGACAAGTGCTGGTATCAGCCACGGAAACCCTCAGGTAACCTTGGCCAAGTGACATGCCCCCACTTTTAGAGGAAGGCAGTGGCATACCTTCTTTCAATAAATCTTGCCATGAAAACCTTATGGTTAGGATCACCATAAGTTGGACCAGCTTGAAGGCATAACAACAAATTATTATTGTGTGCCTTAAAGCCTTTCCAACTTACTGTGATCCTAAAATCACATGGGGTTTTCTTGGCAATATTTATTCAGAAGAGGTTTGCCATTGCCGTGTTTTAAGGCTGAAAGAGTGTGACTTGCCCCAGGTTTCCATGGCTGACTGGGGATTCGACTCTCAGAGTCCTAGTCCATCACATTTGCACCCTGATGGATATATTACACTTACCGCACTTGCACCCTGATGGATATATTACTTTCTGTATATAATTTTAACAAATCAATGCTTCACATCCTTGTAGACTTTCCCTTTTAGATGCTAGTTAAAAACATGCTTCAGGTCCTGTATTTTCTATGCATTCAGCTGGTGATAGCATAGTCAAAATTATTGTTTATGATAACTGAAATAATAAGGGCTCTCTGCTTTTCCATTGGGGTTTGTCTGTTTCTCTTCCCAGGCCTTCACCCTTTTCTCAGGCTGCCTTTCTGTAGAGAGCTTTTTCTAGTTGCACAAGGTCAGTGTGTGGGATGCATAAATCTTTTTAAAACCATGTTAGCAAGTCAAATGGATGAAAAAACCATTTCCATGAAAAATATATATTTGTTGACTTAGTGTGATTTACTAATGTTTCCTGGTTATACTATATCTTGTAAAGAATTAACAACCTTACTCCTGGGGAACCTGAAAGCTACTCAGTTATAGCCCAACCATGTGAAATATACTAGCAATTCTTTGCTCCAGGGAAGTGTTTAAGCCTGTGAAGTAGAGATAAAATTAAAAATTTTAAACAGCTGAACATGATTATTAATCAGTAGGCTCCTGGGAGTCATTAGAGTTTCCAAAACCCAGAATTAAAATAATAAAAAGTATATCTATAAAATCAAAGAGGAATTTTAGTATAATTGTTACTTCTTCCATTTGTCATTAATAGGATGATGCCACATAAGGTGTAGTTATTTTTTTATTAATAACATCAGCTTGAAAATGCCCCTTAATTAGAAGAAAATGTCCTTTGATTTTCGTTTGTGTTTTATTTGCAGAAACCCAAGAACAAAGTTGTGGGGCAGAGGAAATGGGATTTATCTTGAAGAATATCTTGGTGTTTAAATTCTTTAATAAACTTTCAAGTTCATATTTGTCTCTTCCTGACAATTTCCTTAGGAATCATGTTGTATCACTTGCCTCATCCCTTAAAAGCAATAAGCCCAGATTCATATGGTAATATCAGCCCTATGGAATTTGCATTAGATTTCCTTCTTCTTCCATTTTTGCTTGATAAATTAAGGAGAAATGCCAAATAGCCAATTATATTTACAGTATGAAGTTCTGTTGGTGCAGGAATGCATAACGTTTTGAGTTATACGGAACTTTACTTCAGCTACCGTGGCCTTCTAGAACATCATTTGCAACTAATTAACTTACATAGTACTCCACCAGAAGTGGTGTCTTCCCATATGAGTTTGCCTGAGCGCTAAGGTCTTCAAGGAAGGAACTTCCCTCTATCCCAGTGCCTTCACAGGCATCATTGGTGGGAATGCAGGAATGCATGTTAAGGCATTCTCCATGGCTGCTCCCAGACTTTGGAACTTCCTCCCTAGGGAAGATAGGATGGCTCTTTCTTTACTGTCTCTCCATAGGCAGGTGAAGGCCTTTCTATTCCAGCAAGCCTTTGAGAACTGATTGTTAACAAAAGAAAGGCTTCTTATGGTGCTGCATTGCTTTTAATCTTTGTTTTAAAGTAATATTTTAAATGGTTTTGATTTTGTTGTTAGTTTAATACTGCTTTAATCTCAACTTCTGTAAGCTTTAAGTATATGGAAATATATTTAAAATATACTATAAATATTTTTTTTAATTACAAATGAGTGTGGTTTTCTATCTTTTGTAAGTCATCTTGAGTCCCAGTCTGAGAAGAAGGTGAAGTATACATAATCTGAATGGTGGGTGGGTGGATAATGCAGTAAATATTTATCACCAGGCCTGGTCTGCCCTGTTGTAAAATGCAAATCACACCATATATATATATATATATATATATATAAACATTAAAAAATATTAAAAATGCACATCATGCATCATGAAGTAACCTTTTAAAGAATACTTTTTGAAATCTCGGGATATGGAGCAGGATAAATAAAGGCTCTACTTAGGGAAAAGGAAACAAAACCAGCAAATTTATTGTATGTTCTGTTAATTAGAGAACTGGTAATGACAACAATTGTGAAATTAATTATTTAATATGAACACACTTCATCCAAAAATACTGCAAGTTTCCCTTCAGTTCCTGTGGATTCCGGAACTGAACCATTGTATGTCCTAGTTTTCATTTTTCTCCATTAATATGGAATAAAGACTGCAGGAAGAATACTCAAGCTAGAATTATATTAGAAACATCTGTTCATACATACTGTGCAACTGATTAAGTGCTAAGCAAGGTGGCACACCCCCGTAAGAGTGCCAGCTGCAGAGCTGCCTTGTCACAAATCTCTTAAAATAGATCAAGCCCAGTAACTAAACAATATAAATTCCTCATGAAATATGCCAGGCTGTAAATTGGCCTTTGGCATCCTAGTGACACCAAAACAAAGTCATCCCTTAGGTGCAGTGTTGGTTCATAGCTCCTTTGGCTGCTTTCATGTGAGTGATGTTTTCAGAGCATTGCATAAATGCTTTCAAAAGTTCTTTGAAGAATAGCTCTCCTGAAAACACTTAGGCATACTGAGATTCTTACAAGGGCAGTCTTTTGGTGATGGTGACAAATACTGGCAGGATTTTAAGAATGTCCCTTGGCTTGGGAATCTTTGTTGGAGACTGAGAGGTGACAAGCTCACAGGACAATTCTATTGTGAGTTAATATCAAAGACAATTTAAGAGTAACAATTATAGAGTTGACGGGAAGGGACCACAAGGGCCACCTAGTCAAACTATGCAGAAATACACGTTAAAACACGCCCAAGAAATGACCATTCAACCTCTGTTTAAAGTCCTCCAAAGAGGGAGACTCCACCTCGCATTCCCCCAAAGCAGTCTGTTTTACTGTTGAACAACTCTTACCATCAGGAATATCTTCCTAATATTTAGGTAGAATCTCTCTTCTTGTAATTTGAATCCGTTGAGTCATCTCTGGAGCATCAGAAAACAATCTCTGCATGACCTCCCTTCATATATTTAAAGATAGCTATCATGTCACCTTTCAATCTAAGCCGTTCCTCATAAGAACTGGTTTCCAATCTTTTTGCAATCCTGGCTATTCTTCCTTTGACACATTCCAGCTTGTCAACATCCTTCTTGAATGTTGTGATGTTTGAGGTCTATTAAGAGAGAGAGAGAGAGAGATGTATGATGCCCCCACCTTTCATACATGGATTAAATGACTTCATTATTGTGACGTTTTGAGTTAGTACTGTACGAAGGTAGCATCCCTTGCTCAGGTAGAAAAAAAAAGATTAATTAAGATCAGAGAACACTCTCACTCACTACTCGGATGTCATCTGTATTCAAAATTAATTTCTCTGCTGAAGGCTTATTTTCAGCATTTCTTCATTGTGTTCACCAAAAACAAGTCTGAGTATATATCTATGTGTTTGGTCACATACATCCCTTACTACTCTTCTTGATTTCTTTCCATCGCTTTCCCACGGCTAAAATTTAGATGGTATGTTCTTCAGTTAGAAACCATTTTATCACCATCTACTAGTGC